>CABHPP010129929.1:7803-22098 GCA_902168425.1 Peromyscus attwateri | reverse complement strand
GTGTGTGTGTGTGTGTGTGTGTGTGTGTGTGTGTGTGTGTGTGTGTGTGTACACTCCTGCTTGTGTCAGAGTTTACTGTGGAGCTGTCTGCTGGATTTATACATCATGTGTCTCATGATTACATAGTCTTTCCCTGATTTTGAGTATGACGTACGGACTGTGTGTGAGTGTGTGTGTGCACATGTGTGTGTATCAGAGAGAGAGACAGGGATGGGGGAGGGAGTATACACTTACACTCAGAGCCCAGAGGAGGACTTGGGTGTCTCCCTTTATAGTTTGTCTCCTTCTCCCTCAGAGGCAGGGTCTCTCTGTGAATGTTGAGCTTGGCTGGCATCCAGCAAGCCACAGAGATTCTCCTGTCTCTGTCCCCCATAGTTCTGGGGTTACAGGTCCATGTGCGGCACTTCCTAAGTTTAGGGGTGTTGGGGATTTGAACTCAGGTCATCACGCTTGTGCAGCAACTGCCCTTAACCACTGAGCTGCCTCCCCAGCCACTGTGTTTCCAGTGCATGATTTTCTGTGGTGCCTAACTTACCATTTTGGGGTCTTGATAGTGCAGATCCTGAGAGCTGAAGGATATGGCTGTGTGTTTGTGTTTGTGTGTGTGTGTGTGTGTGTGTGTGTGTGTGTGTGTGTGTGTGTGCATCCTGTGAGCTTGTAGAGTGGATGAGCAGCAGACTATGAAATAGCTGTGAGTGTGTGGGTGTGTGTGCACATTTGAGTAAACTAGACAGGCAGCAAGCTGTGTCTTAGGTGTGTGCAGATGTGTGGCTGTGGCCATACCATCAGGCTTTGATGCTGGCACAGGGCAAATCACCTACTGATGGAGTTGGGGACACACCCAGTCACTCAGTGAACCACGAGCATCTCAAGTGTTTATTTTCAATTTAAGGACTACCACATAGTAGAGCTCATCCGACAAGTCATTGTGGGTAGGGTTGTGGCACGTGACAGTCCTCTTGGACTGTCATCCACACTGTCATTTCCAAGGCAGTCCTTCTGAGATAACACCACTTCCCCACTGTAGAGTAGAGCTGCTGAGGCTGGGGAGGTCCATGACTAAGACAGGCTTCTGGGGAGCCGCCCTCCCAGATCATTTCTGGGTCACCCCCTCTGGCCCCCTCCACTCAGCAGGGTTCTAAGCCCCTGCAGCTTCCCACAGTATGCTGCCCTGCTCCTGCTCCCAGGCTGGCCTCTCATTCCCTGCTGCCTGAGACTCTGCACTGTTTCCATGGCTCTGCTAAGCCAAGGGCAGTGGCCTTGTCTCTTAAGTTAATAGCAGCAGTTCTCACAGTGGCCAGCAGGGGGTGCTGTGTCCCCTCACCCCACTGTGCTTTCAGGGGGTGTCCATGAGTGTCTTTGGGTAGAGTGGGGAAATTTGTAATTTTGGAGACACACTGTGTGTCAGGCCTGGTGTAAGATCTTTACATAGAGGATCATTGATGTTTAATGATACATGAGTGACCGTGGGGGTTAGGGGGGGTCAGTGGCTAGGTTTCCAGTGTTCTGTAGGAAAACAGTGATCCTCTGGGAATTTCTGCATCCTGCACAAACCCTCCAGTAGACACCCAGACCAATGCCCAGGTCTGAGTTTTCCTATTCTTTTTTTTTGTTTTGTTTTGTTTGTTTTTTTTGTTTTGTTTTTCGAGACAGGGTTTCTCTGTGTAGCTTTGCGCCTTTTCTGGAACTCACTTGGTAGTCCAGGCTGGCCTCGAACTCACAGAGATCCGCCTGGCTCTGCCTCCCGACTGCTGGGATTAAAGGCGTGTGCCACCACCGCCCGGCCGAGTTTTCCTATTCTTTAGGAGAAGACATGTCAGTTATTAATATTCTATGAGTTCTCTGCTGCCTCATGTTTAGAAAGACAAAATCCACAGTCAGCCACAAATATCACCAGTAAGCCGAGGGGTCATCTAAGGGGCCTTCATCCCCTCACTGAACCAGAGTGCTACTTAATGTCCTTCTCTGATGGATTCTCACTCCCACTCCCAAAATTCTAAAGTCTGTCCTCTCCAGCTCAGCTTCAAAGAGATGCTCTCTGTGGGAGAATTTATCAGATGATAAGAGTTTTCAGTTCAGGAATAGAAGGTGTGGGCTGTGGAGATGGTCAGTGTGTAATGTGCTTGTCACAGAAGTGTGAGGACCCGGGTTGGAAGCCCAGGACTCGGGGAGAAGCTGGGAATGGTGGCACAGGATTGTAATCCGAGCACTGGGGAGGGTCCCTGGGGCTTTCTGCCCAGTCAGTCAAGCTGAGTTGTTGAATTCCAAGCCAAGGAGAGATCCTTTTCATCTTCATACGGCGATAGTTTCCACTATCAGAACTTTCTAAAGAGTACTTAATTATGCCCAAATCCACGCTATTGTGTTTGGACTGATCAGTTAACTTAGCCCAACTAAAATATCCCCCATTCATGGGACTGAATATCTGTACAGCAGACAACTGGTCCTAAAGGATGAAGACAATCCTTAGCATTGCAAAAAGCGATATCATACCGTCTCCTATTACAGGTGTTTCTTTTCGCCCTCCTAACAAAGGCTTTGGATTCCAAAACAGACAAGCTGAGAGATAATATGCAATACTATAGTTGGTTTTTTTTTTTTTGCTTGTTTTTTGTTTTTGCTTTTGTTTGTTTTGTTTTCTCTTTCTCTTTGCTCTTTGGGGGCCCGCCACCCAGATCCCAAATAAATACACGGAGGTTTATTCTTATTTATGAATGCTTGGCCTTAACTTGGCTTATTTCTAGCCAGCTTTTCTTAACTTAAATTATCCCATCTATCTTTTGCCTCTGGGCTTTTATCTTTCTCTAGCCTACTTACCTTTCTTTACTTCTTTCCCGGTAGCTTGCTGTGCAGCTGGGTGGCTGGACCCTTGAGTCCTTCTCTCCTCCTTTTCTCGCTCCCAGATCTCCCTTCCCAGATTTCTCCTTCTATTTATTCTCTCTGCCTGCCAGCCCCACCTATTCTTTCTCCTGCCCAGCTGTTGGCCGTTCAGCTCTTTACTAGACCAAGCAGGTGTCTTAGACAGGCACAGTAACACAGCTTCACAGCATTAAACAAATGCAACATAAAAGAACGCAACTCATCTTTGTATAATTAAACAAATGTTCCACAGCATAAACAAATGGAACACATCTTCAACTAATATTCTACAGCACAATACAATCGGTAAACACAACAGCATCATTTTGGAAGCCAGTTATATAGTGTCTTTGTTTCCACAAAGTCTCAGCTTGGTGAGTTAAAGTCTTGATGTCTCCCCAGGTCATCGGCTTCCTCTTCCTCTTGGAACATCTCTTCGTGGCTTGGTTTGTCATCCGTCAGCCTTCCGATGTTTCACTGGTCTGGTGGTCTCTGGGATGCTGTCCATCAGGAACCATCTGGGACTTCATTCATTTTCTGGAAAGACATAAGCTCAAGCTCGCCCCACTGTTATTATCTGGCCTTTTCCAATGATAAGTTTCTTGATCTTTTCATTTACCATATACTTCAGGCTGCATTGCCTTTAGGGTAAAACTGCTTTCAGGTAGCAGAAGAAGTATTATCCTTCAAAGTGAAAAACATTTAATTTTAAAGTTAGTATATCTAGATGTAGCATAATATGTGGGGTGTACATGGTGTAGCCTCTTACCCCCTTTTTAATTTTTTAAAAATTTTCCAGTTAAGTATTTGATGGTGGCAATATCATAACTTTACCCTCTGGTTTGTAAGGGATCTTTTTTTTTTCCAGAGCTGAGGACCGAACCCAGGGCCTTGCACTTGCTAGGCAAGTGCTCTACCACTGAGCTAAATCCCCAACCCCCTGTAAGGGATCTTAGTAGCACGAATAATATAAAAAATTTTAAATCGTTTGTTAGCATGAGCAGGATCACTATTAGCATTCAGTTGTGCCGGGCGGTGGTGGCGCAAAGCTACACAGAGAAACCCTGTCTCGAAAAAAAATTCAGTTGTAATGAGATAAACTAGGAAGGACACGTATTAAGAGCTATGTGACAAAGTCAAGTTCCAGATAAGATATAATGGTATTTTCAAGAGTTCCCAGGGGCTTGTGCCAAGCCTAGGGCTGTGCTCTGTAGCTGACTAATCAGGGAGGGCACTATGCATGCCTCTGGTGAATTTTGGTGCAGATTGTTATACACCTGACAGAGAGGGTCCCACAAAGAGACAGCTATAGTTTTAAGTGTCAAGCTGATGTCCATTGATTACTAATGATGTACTAGAAGCTTGGAATAAAATCATGACTTTCTATTGTAGAGAATAATGCCTTTAATAGAGGGCCCTTAATTATCTTCCTTGGCAGAGTTTGATCATCTATCAGACCAAGGGCAAGTATAAAAATTAAAAACAAAAAAAAAACAAGCAAAATATATTTAAGTCACAGTGGTCATTACCTTGTGAAGATTGGAAGCCTAAGGTTTTATTAAGTTAAGAGTTAGGATTAGGACAATTATCATTTAGAGCTTGAGAAGACTGTTCTGCTAGGTAGTGGTGTATTTAGAGGTACCTGAGGAATAATCACAGAGGATCCTGAAGGAGAAAATCACGGAGCTTTTCCATGTAAGCATGAAGGTTTATATCCAGTTGGCAGTGTAAATGAATGAGAATGAGCGCAGTCTCAAAGCATAAGAGTTCCGCAGAGGAAAGGCTTGCTGGGAGGCCCAGTGGGGAGACAGGAATGAACAACAGCCACCTACAATGCCACAGGGCTGGGGCCGCGTCGCCAGATTCCTGCACACAGTCACATTGGCCTTAAGGTGCAGAGCTGTTTCAATGCTCTTTGAAAGACAGACATTAGAACTAAGGGATCTGAGGAACTTGCATTTTGGGATCTGACATAGGTTATCCAAGTTCCTAGACTGGAAGGTGAGATAAATAAAAGGAGGAGAAAGTGGGGCCCGGACACTGAGGCAGGGGAGATGGAGAGGGGAAAAGGCTTTGCCTAGGGGAAAGAAAGTGTGGAACTTGTCCTGGGTTCAGGGAATGAAAAGCAGCAGCCGCCAGTCTGGGAGATGGACTAAAGAGAAAATTGGGGTGTTACACCGACCAGGAGGTGGCACTAAATCCTGCAGTGGCAGGCGCTGAGTTACCTCTAAAGGTAAAGCCACCCGTTTTGCAGAATTGGCACCCTCTTTTGACAGGGTCCAGTCAACACTGAGAAGTTTAGAGTGTATGTCGGAGAAGTCCGGCCACCTCTGCAGACTGAACATCCACAGTCCATGAAGAAGGGCTACAAGCTAATTAAGTCTAGGGGGAGGGGAGGGGAGTAACGTTGCCATCCAGTGAAGAGGTCTCCTTATTCTCCCGCAGCTTTTTAAAGTCATTTCCTAAAGAGCCACCATTCTGACCACTGATATCTATTGTCAGATACTGTACAGCCGAACAGGGTGACCATGGTCAAAGCCCTACTTCCCCCTCCCCCCCCCCCCCCCTCAAGCTTTTTTTTTTTTTTCGAGACAGGGTTTCTCTGTGTAGCTTTGCGCCTTTCCTGGATCTCACTTGGTAGACCAGGCTGGCCTCGAACTCACAGAGATCTGCCTGGCTCTGCCTCCCGAGTGCTGGGATTAAAGGCGTGCGCCACCACCGCCCGGCCAACCCCCCCTGAGTCTTTAGTCTGTCTTTGTCTGTCTGTCTGTCTGTTTCTCTCACGACCCCCACTCCAAGACCGCATTTTGGCCCCCACCCTAAATAAATCTCGTGTGAGGTCTGTTGCATGGTACAATCTTTGCAGCATACCTTGTCCCTGACCTGCCAAGTTCCTCCTCCACTCTACCCTGAGATCTCAGGACCTCAGGGTGAATTGTTATTAAGAAATGGGGCTGTGCTAAGTGATGGTCATTAGGATGGCTCCTGGCCTGAGGCCGCTGGCTTCCTTGGGTGATGGAGACATTGGACAGAGCTGTGCACACAGGGTGCTGAGGTGTGAGAGAGGAGGCAGGGAGTGGACAGCAGGAGCCAGCAGAAGGCAGAGGCGGGAGCAGAGTCTCCCTTGGGACACTGGAAGGGACCAGCCCACTGATGTCTTGACCTTGGGTCTCTAACCCAGAGTCACTCTGCTCTTGAATCCCACTGTCACTCTGTCACAGGAGTGTTTACACACTTTGTCCCTGCAGCCCTAGGGAATGACCCTCCCCCTTGCCATCTCCCTGGCTCCCTGTCTGTCCTCCCCTCCCCCTCTCTGCTCCTTTGTGTGTTTCTTCTGGTTTTTATTCCACCTCTGGGTCTCTGCAGAGGCTGTTCCCAGGGCCTTGCATGCTCTTCCACTCCTGCATTTGGCTGGAGGTTCTGCATGCTTCTGTCCTTGGCTAAGACATCCCTTCTTCAGGGAGTCACTCAGGAGCACTTTCCAGGTCCCAGGCAGGGTGAGCTGCCCTGCCCCCCTCCTCCAGGATCTTGTCAACTGAAGTTCCTGGGGAAGGAGAGGAAGAAAGAGAGAAGGAAACAAGACTCTACAAGGCTGAATAACTAATTAGAACTTTGTGAGGGAGAGTTGGGATGTTGTACATCCGGAGCTGATCTATCTCGAGCTCTCTTTAGGACTTTTAATAGTCAGTCATTCACCACCCTTACATCCTTTGGAACCCTCAAAATCTTAGGAATGTGTTTAGCAGAACACCAGCTTCCAATTCATTCCAGAAGGTAAGAACATCTTCAGACAACATCGGAGACCAAGAGACGAGTTTTCCCCTTTGCTGTGACCAGCCTACACACGTTCCCCATCAACGTATTTGGTAAATGACCTGACATGACTTTCCTTGTTCTGCAGCGTTTTTAGGTCAGACAGCTTTTCAGGTGAACCCAGTTCATGCCCCGGGCTGTGGCTGCCTGTGTTTGGCTCAGAACAAACTGTCTAGTTTCCCTGGGGTAAGAGCTGTGTTTTTCATGGACCCTTTTCTCACCTGTACTCAGGCCTCGGGTAAAATGCAGGTGTTACCTGCGGTAGAAGTGGTTAGAAGTGAGCCAGCCCTGTTAGGTAGTGCCTGTCTCCCAGCATGTAGACCCTGCCCTCCCCCCCCCCCCCCCCCCCCCCCCCCCCACCCCCCGACATTTGTTTCCTCAGTGCCGAGTATGAGAAATATTGTGTGTGTGTGTCTGTCTCTGTATGTGTGAATCTCTGTCTATCTGTATGTGTCTGCGCATCTGTATGTGTGTGTCTCTGAATGTCTGTGTGTGTGTGTGTGTGTGTGTGTGTACATCTCTGTGTGTGTCTGTGTTCACTTGTTGAGGTCAGAGGTCAATCCTCTATCATTTTCCCTCTCATTTTTTGAGTCAGTCTCTCTCACTGAACCTGGAGACCAGTGGTTAGGTGGGACTAGGTGGCCTGCAGCCCCATGGCTCCTCCTGTCTCTATCCTAGCCAGGGCTGGAATGCAGGCACCTTCAGCCATGCCCAGACTATATGGGTGCTGGGGTCCAGCTCATGTTCTCCTGCCTGTGTGGTGAGCACTCACATCTCCCCAGAGTAAAAAACATTTTTTGAATAGTCAGAAGGAAGGAATGCTCTAGTTACCGCCCCTCAGTGTGCTTGGCCCTGCAGGCTTTCTGAGGACATCATAACTGGGGTTGGAGAGACTCTTGGTGTTAAGACTGAGAACTGAGTTCAGTTCCCAGCACCCAAGTCAGTGGCTTAAAACTGCCTATAACTCCAGCTCTGGGGATCTGTCACCCTCTTCTGGACTCTTCAGGGATTGCACCCATGTGCACATAATTAGACACACACACACACACACACACACACACACACACACACACACACACACATACACACAAATAAATAAAAGATAAATCTTTGTTTTTCTTTTCTTTCTTTCTTTCTTTCTTTCTTTCTTTCTTCTTTTTTTTTTTTTTTTTTTTTTTTTTTTTTTTTTTTTTTTTTTTTTTTGAGACAGGGTTTCTCTATGTGTAGTGCATTCCTGCTGAGCTCCTGGCTTGGCTCCAGAGAGCAACACCTAGACCTAATCCTTCCTTTGTTTAGCCACACCTTTTGTTTCTCTTACCTTTTGTTTCTCTTATGGCCCTATGTGAATCTTGTATGAAAGTCAAGGATCAGAGAGTCCCCCAGGGATCAAAGGCCTATGCAGAACTTGGTCCAAGGTACCTGAGAAATCAAGTAATTTGCACCTGGCATTTGGTTTCTGGGAGCTCCTTTTGGGTTGCTTTGAAGGTATGGAAATTAACTATCTAAACTGTAAAAAAAGAGTAAATAAATATGCCCTAGGTGAAGGGAAGAGTGCTTCAGTCCTTTGAGGCTGGACCCCCCTGCAGCCATGACAGTCTAGATTCATTCTTAAGATGCCTCTGTGTCTTCATTCAATGGAGCCGCGTGAACCCACACACTCGTGTAGCAACCACAAATACATCTATGTAAGAGCCCTGGCTGTTCTGTAATTCACTCTGTAGACCAGGCTGGCCTTGAACTCAGAAATCCACCTGCGTCTGCCTCCCCAGTGCTGGAGATTAAAGATGTGTACCACCACCATCTGGTTATAAAATAAATCTTTACAAAAATCATAAGGTCCAGTGCTTTCCAGATAAAATGTGCGTTGGACACTGATACTACCCCCAAACATTTGCTCATTAAATCTTTCCCAGATGCTGGGAGTGACGCATACCTTTTAATCTCAGCACTCAGAATGCAGAGGCAGGAGGAGGATCTCTTTGAATATGATGCCAGCCTGGTCTACCTAGAGGGCTCCAGGACAGCCTTAGCTACATATAGACACTTTGTCTCTAAAACAATAACAAAAATCGATCCCAGAGCCAGGGAATTGTAGTCATACCCCCATTGGACAAAAAACAGGTTGCTCCTCTGTGAAGAGGATGTAAACATCTTACTTAAGGTCACAATCTCTAACAGGGTTAGGAAGCTGGACCCAGGCCAGGCTGGGCTCTGACTCATCTTTAGGGAAGCTTGGGCATGATGCCCTGTGCAGAGAGGGGGTTGTGTGTGCACACGTGTGTGCCAGGGTTCGCATGAAGACCGGCCAACTGGGACATCTCACCCTAGGGGTCAAAGTCAGCAGCAGGACACACTCTTGGAGTTGGGGTGTATCAGCATGTGGGGTTCGTATGGTAACTTCCTGTCAAGGCTGCCTGTCCCCGAGAAGGTCCCCTATGTCCTAACTCCCTTCAGAAACACCACCCTCTTCTCGGGTGTTTGAACATTCACAGGTCTGGGTTCTGTTTCCTCAGCAGACAGGAGCTGGGAGTGGACCCTGTCCCTGGGGACTCTGCCTATGAACTGTCCTGTTGTGATCCCCTCATGTTCACACCCCAGTGTCTCCTGGAACACCCTACATCTCAACTGTCCAATCCCTGGTCCCTGATTGGTGGGTGCTGTTAGGCAGTTGGGGGAGGGTTGTCTGGAGGTGGGGCCTCACGGGAGGGCTTTAGGCCATTAGGGAGCATGGCCTCAAAGAAGGCAGATGAATCTCCATAAAACAGAACAAATGGCTGGAAATTAATATGAGAAAAGACCTGAGAGATGCCTGCAGGGAGAGAATGGAACCTTGCTGCAGAGCCCTCGGAGTTAAGCAATATCAAGATGAGAGTTGATCTCACACTGCGCAGACCTCACCTGTGAGCCTGGTGGTTGGTGGGATGTCACAAATGGAGTCCAGATTAATATATGAATGGAGGGCAGGTAGAGTGGTGACTTTTTTGGGGGGTGGTTTGGTCTCTAACTCCCAGAGATCTGCCTGCCTCTGCCTCCCCACTGGCTGAATTAAAGGCGAGCATCACAATGCCTGGCCCTGTCCAAGAATTTAACTGCTCCAAATCAAATCAAAATGAAAAAGCCTCTCTCCTCTTCCGCTCCTTGGAAGGAAAAGGAAAGAGAAGAGGCTCAGCATGAGGGCGGCATTTGTGGGACAGTTTCACTTCCTGCTTGTGAAAGTTCTTGTCACCTTTGACTGTCGCAATCTTATGATTCTGACAGAAAAAGCTGAACTTGTCCCTGTGGTTACAGTGAGCAATGTCACATTCAAAGCTGAACTCAAGAAACCTACAGAAGCTACAGAGAAATGTCTTCATTTCCAGCTAGCTAATGTTGACCCGCAAATGAGCAGAAAGTGACGCCCACAATCATGCCAACTGGACAGCTACCGAAAGGGAATTATATGGAAGAAATGCATTCTTCTTCAGGCAAAACCAGGTTTCAATGATGAACCACAGAGCAGGCACGTTCCAGGTCAACGAGTCCATCTCTGCTCCAACTAGAAAGGAATCTACCTTAGTTAACTGTACAGCGTCCCAGCTTCACAGCTTCCTCATCTTCCAGCCACAACATCCCAGGTGAACAACATTGTCCATTCTTCTCTACCACTTAAAGTCGTCAACAGACTCACCCAGCTGGGAACCCTACCCATAAGGACTGGCCTGCTAAGATACACCCTGGGGGTAATAGAGGCAGGGATGCTGTGGAGGTCACTGGCCACATTCTGACTGGATCTGAGGCCCACTGCACAAGGGGAAACTCCAACCTGGTCCTGTACACCTGGTCAAGGACTCATGGCTGGGAGATCTCAGGCCCCAGGGATGAACGTACTGGAGGGATTTTGACGAGGACCTAGTTTCAGGCTGCCCTCTGCATCTCTGCACCCGGGGACTGGTGCAGCTCTCTGACCTAAAAAGAGAGGTCTCTGTGCAGTGGAAGGTGGTTAACACAGGGAATTACAACTGAAGCAGAGAGCAGTGTGTCTGAGGAGCGCTCAGCCACAAATGGGTGTCTCTGTTACACCCCCTCCTCCCAAGGCTCAGGGGACACAGAGGAAGGGGGGGTGGAGAGATTGTAAGGTGGGACAGGACTGGGGCCAATCAGCGTCTTCTGGATATGGCAGGGCAGCTGCCATCCTGAACTCACGCAGCTGTGGTCCCCTGCACAAGATCAAGCCTGTCAACCTTCTAGCCCGGATGGGAGAGGGACTCACAAACCCCTTCCCCCAGCTGGGAAGCTATTGACAGTTGATGGCCCTTGGTGCACAGAGTGTCTTGGGGTTTCTATCACTGGGATAAAACAGAGTGACCAAAAGCAACTTGGGGAGGAAAGGGTGTATTTCACTCACATTTCCCTGTCACTGTTCATCATCAAAAGCAGTCAGGGCAGGAACTCAGACAGGGCAGGATCCTGGAGGCAGGGGCTGATGCAGAGGCCATGGAGGAGAGCTGCTTACCGGCTAGCCCACAGTCACTATTATGGAGACATTTCCTCAACTGAAGTTCCTGTCTCTCAGAGGACTCTAGCTTGTGTCAAGCTGGCATAAAACCCAGCCAGGACAGAGTCAGTTTTCCTTAGGGGTGTGGTCGCTGGCAGGTTGCCCACATCCCAGTGGATGGCCTCACCCACGTGTGAATATGAGAAACACTCACTGGATTCAGTGATTGATTCACTAAAGTGACATGAAGTTGGGAGGGGATTTGGTGGGACCATGAGTTGTGTGGGGGGAAGGGGAGGGTGAAATTGATAAAAAAAAAAATTGAATGTATATTGGGAAAATTTCAAAATTATTTTACAAAATGCAGAGGAGGATTCTTAATTCCACTGTTTTTTGCCCTCCAAGAGGCACAAACCACTTCCTGCAGAGCTGGTCAGTTCCTTTCAAGGAGCTCATGAGGAATAGCAGTGTGTCCCCAGCATTCGTTGAGCATGTGGCCAAGAGGATTAAACCTTGTGACCTGGGCACTCCCTGGCTCAGTCAGGGTGGCCAGGCACGTTGGCCTCATTGGGCTGAGTGACACATCAGATCTCTTTAAGACACACAGGAGTGTATGAAAGTGGAGAGATGATCTAGGCATAATGGCACACTAAAATCCCAGCATTCAGGGTGCTGAGGCAGGAGGACTGCTGTAAGTTGAAGGCTAACCTGGCCTCTTTTACTATGAGATCCTGTACAACAACAAAAAGGGTCAGTGAGAAGGCTCAGGGTGTTTGTGCCCAAGCCTGATGGCCTGAGTTTGATCCTGGGACCCACATGGTGGAAGGAGAGAGAGGCCACACCTACAAGTTGTCCTCTGACCCCCAAATTCACACACATGAGATAATGCAATATGATATTTTAAAGTATAATGAGCTTGGGCCTTACTCAGATCTGCTCAGGACCCTCAGCTGGTCTCTTGTCCCATCCTAGGACCTATGTGAGGGGCCTTCAGCATCACAGTTCCCTCAGGCATGGTCAGTGTCTTAGGGTTTCTATTGTGTGAAGAGACACCATGACCACGGCAACTCTTATAAAGGAGACGTTTAGTTTGGGTGTCTTACAGTTCAGAGGTTCTGTCCATTATCATCATAGTGGGGAGCATGGCAGCAGGCAGGCGGACAATGGTGCTGGCTACATCTTCATCAGAAGGCAACAGGAAGTGGACTGTAACTCTGGTCAGTGTGATGAGCATATGAGACCTCAAGGCTCACCTCCACAGTGACACGCGTCCTCCAACAAGGCCACACCTCCTAATAGTGCCACTCCTTATGAATTGATGGGGACCAGTACATTCAAATTACCAGATCAGGGTCAACCAAGGGGCCCCTGTTACCAACCAGGCCATGACGACTGTGATTACCTAACGGCAGGCTTCTGACCTGAATGACACAGCACAGCTTCCTGCTGCTTCAAAAATAAAGTCCCTTAAAGCCACCACGGCTCGTGGCCATAACCATGAGCAGAGCCAGTGTTCCAGTTATTTTCTCAGTCTTCCATTCCTTGCTCTCTGCAGTGATTCCAACAGTGATTCAGGAGGGGTGTGTGAGTGTGTTGCGTGTGTGTGTGTGTGTGTATTTATGTGCTTGTTTTTCTGTTTTATGAGATAGGGTCTCATCATGTAGCCCAGGCTGGCCTCAAACTCTTCATCTTCTGTGTATGTCTTCAGACTCTGGATCACAAGTGTGGACCACCTGCCATGATGAACATCCAACCTGCCTGGCAGGGAGGCTTTGGCATGGAGACAGGTTTGTCCCTCCTGGTGATATGTCCTGGGTATAAGTCAACACTCCACATTATTGGAGATTGGCAATTGACTGATAATGCAGGTGGTCACAGCTGGGCAGAGGGGCACACACCTGTAACCCCAGTACTTGGGAGGCCAAAGCTACAGATTCCCAAGTTCACATCTATCCTGGGCAACATAGTGAGATTCCACATTAAAGAAATATGAACCCTTCATCCTTTATGATGGACAGATGGTGTGGGGACTGGAGGGCAATGAAACCGTTATGGATGATGCCTTGGATGATGGCCACATGGGTGTGCACCTGAGAACCCAGGGAACAGTGAAACCTGAAGACTGAACTTCAAGCTAGACATGGCCTAGGCAGACAGCTCATTATCATGTCTTAGTGTGGACCAGTCACCTGCCACACACCCACCACAGCAGAGGTGAAACTGGATGCCAGCCATCTTCTGGGTGTTTCTCACTTGCTCTTTCAGCTTTAGTGACATGTGTGCATTAGTGTTAAATGTCTGAGCGACTAAAGACCATTTTTCTTCAGTAACAACAGAGGACCAAGAAGGAAAAAACCAAACCAATATGTTTAAAATGCTTCCTGCAGGGTATTATCTCTAATCATTAAAAATAACTGCCCTGCTGATAAACACCACTGTGTCAGGGATCCCAGGAGCCTTAGACCACAGAGGCAGAGGCCTGATTGCATAGCCCTGCCCTTCCTGGGAAACAGAAACTAGCTATGGCTGTAAGGGGAGGCTGGCCCCAGAGGCAGCTGCAGTCAGCAAACACTCCTGGCCCCAGGATGGCACAGAAACTCAGCAGCACCCCGGCCAGGGAGCTGGACAGGTTCATAGAGGACAACCTCCTGCCCGACACCAAATTCCGAATAGAGGTCAAAAGGGCCATCGACATCATATGTGCATTCCTGAAGGAGAGATGCTTCCGAGACGCCGCCCACCCTGTGAGGGTCTCCAAGGTGGTGAAGGTGAGCCCCACTCAGCCTGAGCTGATCAGATGGGGAGGAAGAGGACC
The DNA here is from genome assembly GCA_902168425.1 of Peromyscus attwateri. Classification (NCBI taxonomy): domain Eukaryota; kingdom Metazoa; phylum Chordata; class Mammalia; order Rodentia; family Cricetidae; genus Peromyscus; species Peromyscus attwateri. Next base: position 8,137 of record CABHPP010129929.1, on the reverse strand, counting down.
CTCAGGAGCCAGGCTGCAGCCCTGAGTGGGGGTGGGTTACCTACCTTCTCTGTGTCCCTGTGTTCTCATGCCCACCCAGCTGTGGCACAGGGTAGAGAACAGAACAGCATCCCCACCTGCTGGATGACTGGACTGATGGAACCTCACTGTCCAGGTTTCCCATCTGTGAAATGGGACAACATGACAGCAGTACCTCACTCCCAGTCACTGTGACGGCCACTGAAATGTCAGTTTGTAATGCCAGCTCCACTCTGTGGGGTGTGCAGTGTGTTAGTGAGTGTGTGCAGCATTTTATTTAGGGAGGCTCTCCTCAGTATCATTATTTTCTCAGAGT
>CABHPP010129927.1:0-12164 GCA_902168425.1 Peromyscus attwateri | reverse complement strand
CCATTCAAAGGGCCTGATCCAGTTGGGGGCCCCTCAGCCATTGGTTCACAGTTCATGTGTTTCTATTCGTTTGGCCATTTGTCCCTGTATTCCATCCATCCCTGGTCCCAACAACTCTTGCTCACATAAACCCTCCTCCTTCTTGCCAGTTGGACTCCCGGAGCTCCACCCAGGGCCTGACCGTGGATATCTGGATCTAGTTCCCTCTGTTACTGGATGGGGTTTCTATCCTATATATACTTAATTGTAGTCTAAACTAGACAACAGAATATATGACCTTAGAAAACTAGCAAGCTGGGTGGTGGTGGTACACTCCTTTAATCCTCGCACTCAGCAGGCTGAGCCAGGTGGATCTCTGTGAGTTCGAGGACAGCCTGGTCTACAGAGAGAAATCCAGGACAGGGCACCAAAACTACACAAAGAAACCCTGTCTCAAAAAAAAACAAAAACAAAAACAAAAACAAACAAAAGAAGAAGAAAAAGAAAAAGAAACTAGCAAGCAGAGCCTAGAACCGTTCCTCAAGTCATTAAAAATAAATACAGCAGAAATGAGACAGTTCAGGGGTTGAAGTGAAAGCCTAAAGGTGCTAGAGTGGAGCTGGTAGGTAGAGTCCTTCCATGACTCTACCACAGTAATTTTCTAGTGAAATGAAGTTTTAGCTGAGCATAAGCTTTCCATAAATGCTTCTTCAGAATTTACAACTGTGGCTCCACACTTATCTCTGGGTTTCTGGAGCTAAGTCTGGTTTCCTATTTGATTTCCTATGGCCATGATGAAATACGATGACCAAAGGTAACTTGAGGAGGAAAGGTTTATTTGGCTTACACTTATGTGGCACAGTACATCAGCAAAGGAAGTCAATACAGAAATTCAAGGCAGAAACTGAAGCAGTGACCAGGAGGAACACTACTTACAGCCTTGCTGTCTCTGGTGTGCTCTGCAAGTTTTCTTATGCAACCCAGGACCTCCTGTCCCAGAGTGGCACTATCTGAAAGTAGGCTGGGCCCTCCAACCTCCATCCAGCAACTAAGACAAAAATGACAGACAGATGCCAATCTGATGGAAACAATTTCTCATTTGAAGTAACCTCTCCTATGACAAAAACTAACCAATATGCCTGGTATCTGAATTTCTAACAGTTTTCCAGATTGATTTTTGTTTGGCTGGTTGGTTTTGGTTTTGGTTGTTTGGTTGGTTGGTCTGTTTTTTGTTTGTTTTGTTTTGTGTGTATTACAGGGTCTCCCTGTGTAGTCCAGGCTAGTCTTGAACTTCCTTTAGTCTCCAAATGCTGAGATTATAGATGTGTACCATCATGCCCAGTTTTTCAAGATCTTTATATTTTAGCTTTCAACTGGAACCTAATACACAAAATGTGTATTAAATGTGATTGTACACAGGTACCAACAGCAAATGCACTCCTTAGACTGTATGGTAGCAAGGCTGTTCTGGGGCCACTGCCCCAGTGTGCTGAATAAGAGTCTAAGCGTTAATGTTTTTATTCTATTTTGTTTACTTTTGTGTATATGGAGGTGGGGGAGTGCTTGCATGTTAGTGTGCATGTGCACCTGTGTATATGTAGAGATCAGAGGACCACTTGCCAAGTTGATTCATCCTGTCTATCGTGTACATTCCAGGGATCAAACTCAGGTCACTAGGTTCAGTGACAAGAGCTTTACCTATATACCTACTGAGTCTTCTTGCTGGCCTCAGAATCTGCATTTATTAAACCTCCAGGAAATATGAATTTCATTAAGTGTAAGGACTATCCTTGTAAACATACTATGAAGAGGGGAATAGAAAGAAATTGCTACACCTCCTATTACTAAGTATTTCTTTATACCTCTCTTCATCACCCTCCATGTTACTTTGAGCCATAGATGGAGAAAGGTCAATTAATTTAAGTAAGGTGTGGATATAGGATACAGGAAAGCAGAATGTGAGCAGGGAGACGGTCTGGAGATATTTTTCCCCTTGACCTTCTTCATTTACAACTCCTGGCAGGATCAGTCATAGGCAGGTCACCCTGAAGCACAAAGACAACTAAGAGGTAAGCCAATGGCCTCCAATTTTTCATAATCTGAATGTTTTAACTATATATTATTACCAGAAAAAAATTAACCTTTATTTTGAATTTTATTAAAATAAACTGTCTTTAAGTAGTTTTTCTTTCAAAGTCCAGTAATAACAGCAAAAAAACACTGTGCTTCTCAAATTTAACATCAGCATACTTTCTGAAAAGCTACCGATTACAAACCTGGAGTAGGTTTCTATATAATCTACAAAGATTATTTTGTAATCTAATTCATCTTCTCAGATAATTATTTAAAAAATCAATCACTGTCAGTTCATAACAATAATAAGAGAGGAATCAGAAAACAGGGGTTGTATTGAAGGGTTCAATTTCTTCCCAAGATAAGATCAAATCAATCCAGCAGCTGGGAACTGCATTAAAACTATTTCTAAGTGGAATTTAGCTGCATCATTTTACATTCCAGCTCCTGTGTGTGTGTGTGTGTGTGTGTGTGTGTGTGTGTGTGTGTGTGTGTGCGATATCACAGCAGCTTTAAGATGGTATTTTAGAACTAATTACAGCCCCTTTCAGCTTTCCTGGGGAGGCTTTCTTAGCAAATGCCTTCCTTTATTTCTTTCTCTGCTTTTTGTCTAGTCAAAAAGGAATGATAAGCGACTGAGTCTCAAATGATACTTTTTTTTCAGTTTGAAAAAGGGAAGAAGAAAGAAAGCTTCCAGTAAGGCAATATAGTGAATTTACATGTTAACGATGATCCAGTCACACATAGGATGTGCTTGTCAAATAATCACCTTATGCTATATGCTGCTTCAACAACGCTACCAGTAGAATCACTTGGAACATTACCTAACCTTGGAATTCTAAATAAATACATGCTATTATCTTTATAATCTAGCTTACAAGCACCTTGCCCCACCTCCACTCTTTGACTTCTTCAAAAAAGAAAGCACATCCAATTGTAGCTGTTTTATCTGGAAATTGTGTAATATTCGTCAGGTCACAAACATTTACAAAGAATCCCAATTTAGAAGACTGGATTGTGTGTTTAGGAGGAAAAAAATGGTGCTGATTCATGGTCCATCTGACTCACGGTCCATCTGACACTGTTTTTCTGGCCAAATGCTTTGTTATATAAGCATTGCTTCTTGGTATGGCCACTTACTGTGGAAAGTACTGCATCTCACTGCCCCACAGTGACCCTAAACTTCATAAGCACAGTAGCTTGCCAAAAGTTTTTAAGGCACACACTAAAATGGTCTGTGGCAGAGCTGATTTAAAGATTGCATCAGCTATTAACTGATGAATACTGTAGTGTGCTTTAAACCACAATTTCCTCTCGAATTTTGGGTTACAAATATCCATGTTAGAAAGTCTCAAGAAGAATAAATGTGATACTGTAAGAGAGTCTCAGAGCAATTACCTGACCGAAGTTAAGGAGGGCTCACATCATTTATCTTCTTCCCAGCATTGCTGGTGACTTCTTGTGGATGTTCCTAAAATCAACACAAAGAATAGGACTTGGGGACATTTACTTAAATCAAAGTCAATCTACATATTCCAAAATATATCAGCTCCAAAATGATTAGAATTTCCTTAAAGAATGGTTGGAAATCAAGACAGTAATATCATTGGTTGTCCTCCCTTTCTTATATACAATATTTTGAAAGTCATGCTAAAAAATATCTAACACAAAAGGCTTCTTTAAAATCTATATGGAAACCAACTACTTTTAAAATGCATGCATATATGAAAGGAATATTAGTGGAGTAATCACAAAGTGGGAGAGAAAATAATTCTACCAGACATCTTATGCCACCAAATAAAACCCAAGTACAGTAATGGGTTTGATCTTATTGAGTCAGTGGCCAAAGGGTTCGCATAGAACTATTTACCCCCAAACATTACAGGCTAGTGCCAACGTTACTGGTTACTCTTTAAAACCTGACGGTAAGGCCCTGTTGTTCAAGGTAAAACTTCCTTTTTATCAATAATGAAGAAATTGAGCAGGTGCCCAACTAAAAATTTCACCTCTACTGACTTACATGCATAGTGCTGGAAGTTACTTTGAATGCTACCAAAGGAGAAAAATAATCATCAATGTCACCCAACTACAAACACCACAACCCATATCAGTGACCCACCTTCAAGATGTGGTTACGATAGTGACACAAATTTTATAAGAATAACTGTCTTGGTCACTGATCTATTACTGTGAAGAGACATCATGACCATGGGACCATTTCACTGGGGACTTACTTACCGTTTCAGAAGTTTAGAAGTTTAGTCCCTTATCATCATGACAGGAAGCATGGTGGCATGCAAGCAGATGCTGGAGCAGTACCTGAGAACTACATCCTGATCCACACACAGAAGGAGACTCCGAGCTTGCCATGGGCTTTTGAAAACTCAAAGCCCACCCTACTGACACATTTCCTCCAACAAGGCCACATCTCCTAATCCTTTCAAATAGCATTATTCCGTGGTGACCAAGCATTTGTTCTATGAGCCTATAGGGGCCATTTTTATTCAAAATACCACAATAACCAACCACTTTAACATTGTGTTTACAGTCCACTCCATGAGATGGAACCAATACCTGACACTGCTGAAGTGTCCAAGAATCTAATATGAAATATGTCATGAACCCTAGGGGAAAAACTATTCCTGTTATTCTACTAAAGGAGCATAACAATAAAATAACTCCTATTGACATATTGCTATGACTTTAGATAAGAGCATTCCTTCACTTTCATGGAGAGGAGATACTTATTCTTGCAGTGGATGGCGATTAACACATAGACCCATAATGGACAATGCACCAAGAATGAGGGATTTTTGAGCACTCAGCTCTAAATGGGATGGCTTTATCTAGACCCTCTTCTCAAGGCTCTGGGATCTATGTGGTAGAAGAAGCAGAAAGATTTTAAGGGCAGCAGGTTGTAGATAATTCCAAGCAAACAGTCTCTAAATAAACTCACAGAGACTTTGACAACATGCACAAGCCTGCACAGATTCAAACCAGTCCAGATATGGGGAAGTAGACACAAACTCTCATAACTAACCAGAAGTTATTGTAATTGATACCTAGTGGGAAAGAAAAAAATCACTTTCTCCAGTGGAGTATCACAGTGGAGTGTATGAACCACACTCCAGGGCAGGCCTCATGCCCAAGAGAAGACGGCCAATGCAAAACAGATTCCATGATTTTTTTTTGTGTGGTTTTTGTTTTGTTTTGATAATTTTGTCTATTTTTTAAACTTTTAGTTTGTTTTTATTTTTATTGTTTTTTTTACAAAGTGAGAGAGAAAGAACTTGCTATTGCATTGGGTAGGACCTACTTGAGGTTCAAACTAAAAGAAAGAAAAGTATGTTAAAAATAGTTCAAGGCTGAATTTAGCTACTTCTCCATGTTTGATAAACATACATTTTACTTCACCGAGCTAAGAGAACACAGTATCTAATTGAGGTTTTTGATCTGGCACTAAAATAATAACTCAGTCAAAGTTGCATACTAGAGAAAATTTGTGGAAGATTAAAGTGATAGCACACTGATATTTTTGGCAGTGTGTTCTCGAGCCGTTCAGGCATTGTAAGGATTTAATTTCCTAAAGTACCACCTTACAAGCATGAAAGCATGAGGACCTGAGTTCAGATCTCCAGCCCTTACACAAACCCTGGAACAGCAATCAGGAGCTGGGTAGGAGTTCCCAAGAGCTTGCTGGTCAATCTAATCAATCAGTGAGCTCTGGATTCAACGAGAGTCCCTTTTTCATAAAATAAACTCAAAAGCAATAGAGGAAGAGATCCAATTTTGACCTCTAGCCTCCACAAGCCTGTGCACGTAAACAAATCTCTCTCTCTCTCTCTCACACACACACACACACACACACACACACACAGGCTACACACATATACAAATTTTTCTAAGTTAAATTTTAAGAAGAATCCAATTAACTAAAATATTTCTCTATTACTAGATATATTGCCTTCTGTAGGGAATTTTAGCAGATACACTTAAATTTTTAGTCTACCCTATAATATAAAGCATAGATTCTATAGCATGCAGGACTAACATCTGATTTCTTAGGGAATTTAGAACTGGTTAGGCCACTGCAAGAATTTAGTATAATTTAGCATAACACCTACTTTTCATTGGAAACACACTTCATAAAATTATCCAAAAACTAAAAACTGCTTTAATTATTCTTTAGATTTCATAAGAGAAATAATCTAGCTCTTACACAGAGGATAAAAGAGCTGTAATGAAAGAGAAAACTGCGATGGGGAAAAGGGGTTGTATTAATTTTCTAAGGCCTTTCAAAGGAGTTGGACCACCTGGACATCTTGAAAACAGAAAGCCTTCCTTCACCATTTGGATGCTGAGGATCCTAGACTAAGGTGTTTGCTTTCACCTGAGTCTTCTTTTCTTGGTTTGCTTTGCCTTCTCTACCATCTACAGGGATCCCTGCTGCTTCTTTCTCTTTTAAGGTTCCTAATGGGCTTTAGTTGAAGTAAACCATCATTTGAATGCTTTATCTCCAAATATAATCATGTGGGTAAGACTGACGCATACAGCCTCATTTAAACTTAGTTACCTTTTTTTTTTCTTGTTAAGATTTATTGTTTTATGTTTATAGATATTTTGCTTGCATGTTGGGTATGTGTATTGCATGTATGTAGTGCCAGAGGGGGCCAAAGATGGTGTCAGATCCTTAAAGACCCATCTCATATGAGGTTTTCTGCGGCACTGCAGAAATCACTTCGGCATGCGAATATATGGATTTAAGGGGGCACACAGTTCAGCCTACCATAAGACTCCATCTGCATATAGCCTCTTCCCCTTCTTGCTTTGATTTTAAAGCAAATAAGTAGAGTTCCTTTTTTGAACACAGTGAACTACCATGTGGGGTTTGGTTTTGTATAGTAATGTCACCCTTACAGGTCGATACACTGTCTATTTACAGAATGTAAGTTGTTTTATTTTTTTATGGACAGTTTTACCATGGAGTGCAATTTCCTAGAAGTCTCTTAATTTGAGACAAAGTCAACAATAAAGCATAAAACTAAATAATACGTTTGGCATCCGGGTCTCCTTTATGATTTTCAGTAGAGCCGATTACCAGATACAAATAGTTTACTAGCTGCTTTCTTCTGAAGCAAAGGATGAAATTGTAATTGTTATAAAAATGTAATTGCTGTTACAGAAATGTATGATATGGATGTTTCTCAAAAATAGTATACTTAATTGGTATTTGTGCATGATTTTTTTTACTTCAAATAATTATATCACTTTTGAAATGCAAACCTAATACATATAATAGCAAATTGATTCAAATCTGTATAATTTTGGTGCTCTAAAATCAGACTATTTATAATTTTTCTTTTTCTACTGAGTGTAATTTTCTTAGTTTTTGCTTCCTCTAGAAAAAGACAAATTTAATGTTAGGTAAAACTAAGTCTTTGAAATACATTCCTTGCATTGGTTAAACAGAGGCACAGAGGTAGTTCTGTGTGGGCTTCCTAAGTCTCCTGTCCCCTTCCTGAGGCACAACTGCAGCCTGGCAGAGAGCTTATCACTGTCTCCACAGCCCACTGGGATGTGACAAGGCTCCCTGTTTCTCCATAGGTAGCTATTCATGCTAATCTGAGTTCCATTTTCTCAAGCACAGGAAGGGAATTCCTTTGTCTTCCCAGGTCACTGAGTAAAACACCCACTTCAGTTCTGTAATCGTCTGCCATCCATTTTCCTTTTCAATCAGAATTTTATTTGTTTCCTGACAATTAATAATATTCACTACTAACATGTTAATACAGAAAATGTTCAGTTTCAGGAGCAGACTGACAAATAGCAATGATTAAGGTTTGGTTTTATGTAGGGATTACAAAATGATCACAAACACTTCAAGTAGGTATTTTGCAGCCAGTGTTGCCTGCGCAAACACGCGTATCATTTTGTTAGGGATCAGGAGTTTACTTTTTAAGTGTGGAAAGAAGAACTTCATTCTCTTAATTAAAAGTGGTTATTTGGGGGCCAAAAAGTTGAATTAGTATGTAAAAACACCTGCCACAAGCAAAACAAGCCCTAGAATTTCCTCTGACCTCCACAGAAGCATGTATGAGTGAGCAAACACACACACACACACACACACACACACACACACACACACACACCATAAACATGCAAACAATAATAAAAATAATAATAAATTTAAACCAGTATTTTAGGTTCAAACAATAAAAATAAGCTTCCCCAAATGGAAATGTTTATATGAGACAGTTCAGTTAATAGAGTTGAAGAGATTTGCATTCAAAGATTTGCTTAAAGAACTATCAGCAAAGGACAGATTAAAAAAAATTAATCTCTTACAAATTGAATGTATAGAGAAGAAATTCTAAAATTGGAATTTGTGGGACATCACTATATAATATTAAAATATGACAAAGACTTATGGTAGAGAGATGACAAAGAAAAGCTCTTACTTGAAATTCTACAACATGTACCATTGTGTAAATCACTGGATGAAGATTATAGACAAGGAGAAAAAGTTGATCCAGAAGAGCAATACCACAAATGTATGCTCACCAAGGAGGCTCACATTTCTACATTTCTTTAATTTTTAAGATACACTGACAATTGTTTTGCTTATTTATTTTTCATTATTTTGCTTTTTGTTTTGAAAGAGAGGGGAAAGGGGAGAGGGAGGGAGGGTGGGAGAGAGAGACCATGAAGTTGGGTGGGGAAAGAGTGATTGAAGATCTGGAAGGAGTTAGGAAAAGGGAAAAATCAAATGAAAATAAACGGTATGAAAAAAATAAGTGAAAATCAAGAGAACAACTGTAGCTAGAGTTTTCCTGCCTGGCCCACAGTCAGGACAAATCTGTGTCACCCGCCAGTCCCACAGCCGCTCAGACCCAACCAAGTAAACACAGAGACTTATATTGCTTACAAATTGTATGGCCGTGGCAGGCTTCTTACTAACTGTTCTTATATCTTAAATTAATCCATTTCTATAAATCTATACCTTGCCACGTGGCTCGTGGCTTACCGGCATCTTCACATGCTGCTTGTCATGGTGGCGGCTGGCAGTGTCTCTGCCTCAGCCTTCCACTTCCCAGAATTCTTCTCCCTGTTAGTCCCGCCTATACTTCCTGCCTGGCCACTGGCCAATCAGTGCTTTATTTATTAACATATTTGTCATACAGAACATCCCACAGCAAACAACAACAAAATATCTGTGGAAATTTTATAGTATTGAGATGCTATAAAATTTATATTTTATATAAATTTAGCTGCAAGATTTATTTTACTTGATTTGATACATATGAGGACTTTTTTCTGCATGTATGTGTGCTTCACATGTGTGCCTGGCACCCATAGAGGTTGATGGAGCCCATCAGATTCCTTGCATTTGGAGTTACAGATGGTTGTGAAACATCATGTGGGTGCTGGGAGCTGAACCCGGCTCATCTGCAAGTGCAGTAATTACTCTAACCACTGAGCTGTCACTCCAGCTGTTGTGCCAACACTTCTAACAGATGAGGGCTTTTGTGTTTTTTGTTTTTTTTTTTTTTTTTTTTTTTTTTTTTAAGAAGGAACAGCAAAAACCTTCCTTACCTTGGTTTATGCTATTTAGATTCTGTATTCTATCATTTTTAAAATAAAGGAGATTAGCCCAATTAGTTCCTCATCTAATCAGAGGAACACTGAAATTGGATAGTTAGCTTTATCTTCCTACCAACTTTCTTCTCCATATCCACCCCATTCCCATATAAAACATACATTCACTGAAGATATGAAAAATATATTTAAATGATTGAGCCAAGGAGGCATAATTTAAAGATAAAACTGAAGAAAATATGTCAAACTAAAATATTTGAATTCAAAGACTTAAAAACATACAGCATATCATGCAAATACTTTAAAAATGTTTTATGTATTCTCTCCCATAACACGAAGCTTCAGACACAGTAGAATAACATCTTAGAAGTTCTGAAGGGAACACAGAACAACAAATTTATAGGCAGTCTATTTGTATTTCAAGAAGACAATTACAGATTGTCATTTTCCAGCAAAGTCTCAACATTGGAAATAGAGGTATGGATGAAAATCTGCTTGACGACAAACTATATTGGGCTATCAGAATCATCTAAGCAAAGAAGCCAAGAAGGAAAAGACAGTGATGAATGGATATTGAATGCTTACAGCTTTAAAACTAAGATTTAATAAAACTGGAATGTGAACTTTCATAACTGAATGTGAATGTTACATATGTTTCATGCAAATGGGCTTAATTATGAGAATTTCATATGTCTCTTCAAATATATAATTCTACTTTGTACTTGTTTGAACCTCTCCCCATAACCGGTCCCCATTTCTCCTTCCTTCCTTCCCCGCAGTCAGACATATACATGCATGTGTATGGATTCTGCAGGTGGGAGAAAATAGTATTGTGCCTTTCTTCCCCTATTAGGGACCTTTTCTCTTTCTTCTCCATCTAGTCCCATATCAATTTTCATGCTTCTATGTGTGTGTGTCACAAATTTAGATTTCATAGTGAAATAGAACATGTAATATTTGTTTTTCTGAGTCTGACTTAATATTGCTTAATATAAAGATCTCCAGGTCCATCCACTTTCCTGCAAATGGAATTATTTCATTTTCTTTAAAGCTGAATAAAATCCATTGTGTATATATCACAATTTTCAAGATTTGTTTTATTTTTAATTAGGTGTGTGTGTACATATATTACTTCAAGTGCTCATGGGAGATAGAATCAGAGTATCCCTAGAACTTGAATTACAATAAGGCACCTGATTAAGCTCAAGTCTTCTGAAAGAGCAATCCATCCTCATAAGTGTTTGGCCATCTCTTCAGCCCTCATAGTTTCTTTATCCATATCTGTTGGTGAATATCTAGTTTCATTCCATAATGGCTAATAAAAATGCAGTAATAAATACGGATATGCAAGTTTCTATCTCCACAGCTTATGGATATAGATTCCTCCAGGTATATGCCCAAAAGTGGTAGATCTGGAGAATATAGTAGTATGGCAGTTCTATTTGTACATTTTTTGAGGACTCTCCACAGTGATTTCTTCCTTTCTTCTTCTTCATCTTCTTTTGTTTGTTTGTTTGTTTGTTTGTTTGTTTTTCAAGACAGGGTTTCTCTGTGTGGCCCTGGCTGTCCTGCAGCTCTGGAGCTCACTCTTGTAGAACAGGCTGGCATCAAACTCACAGATATCCACCTTCCTCTGCTTCCTGAGCCCTAAGATTAAAGGCTTGTGCCAACACTGCCCTGCTCCCACAGTGATTCTATAGTGGCAGTACCATTTACATTTTCACCAATAGTGTGTAAGAGTTATTCTTTCCTTCTTTCCTCAAAAGCTTTTCTTGTCTTTCTAACCTTTTATTTTTGAGAGTTTCATAATGGCCTCAAGAAAAACCAGGTACCTAAGAATAAACCAAAAAAAAAAGAAAAAAAAAAGGAGTTGAAAATATCTCATTTAAAAAAAATCTTAGAAAATGGAAAGACATCTGCCCTTCAATTCGTGGATAACAAGAATTAACATGGTCAAATGGCTGTGTAGGTGAAGGTCACCTACTAATTCAATGGCTTTTCCATTCAAATTCCAGTAACATTCTTTACAGAAGTTAGGGGGGAAAACCTTAGAATTTAAATGGAAGGACAAAGAACAAAACGTGTCCTAGGTAGAAAGATCCTTGCCAGAGCTATTGCAAATACCTGGTTTCAAATTATGCTACAGAACATAGAATTAAAACTTTAATATCCAATCTAACAACACAGCATTGATTCAAAAGCAGACACATAGACCAAGGAATTTAAAATAGGAAACAGAACTCAGTTCACTCATCTGCAGCCATCATCACATTTTTGACACGTGTAAAAACAAACATGGATTGAAAAAAAAAAGTAAAGAGAGTTTCTTCAACTAATAATCCTGAAAAAACTACCAACAAGTAGAAGACTGAAATTAGATGCATATCTTTCTTTTTTTTTCCTTTGTCTATTTTTATTTTTATTTATTTATTTTTTTGAATTTATTTTATTTTATTCTACAATATAATTCAACTTTACATATCAGCCATAGATTCCCCCTTTCTCCCTCCTCCCAT
>CABHPP010129926.1:1012-36748 GCA_902168425.1 Peromyscus attwateri | reverse complement strand
CAACCTCCCAAGTACTGAGGTTATAGGGGAGTGCCACCATACCTGGCTGATGGAATGTATATTATGAAGTTGCCATATCCTGGTATGCTGTAAACATTGATTAGATCAAACCTTTAACCTGTTGGAGTCTTCTGTAGTCTGATTTTGAAGTCTGTAGGGAGGGGGTTAGAGTTGATTGCTTTAGGAGAGTGGTGACATCCAAGTAGTATACCTACTATGATCCAGTGTAATAATGCCAGGAAAGTACAAAAAAGAATGGGAAGACAGGCTTGGAAGGTTGGCAGTGGGTGTCAGCATGGGCCACAGTGGGTCTGTACTAGGGAGGTTCTATCTGCAGGCCTGGCTGGACATGAGTGACAGGAGGAGAGAGAGTCTTCGCTAGGGTTGCTGTTGCTGTGATGAGACATCATGACTACAGCAACTCTTATAAAGGAACACATTTAATTGGGGCTGGCTTACAGTTTCAGAGGTTTAGTCCATTATCTTCATTTTGGTGTGCCGGCAGACATGGTGCTGGAGAAGGAGCTGAGAGTTCTACATCTTGATCCAAAGGCAACAGTACACCATACTGGGTATTGCTTGAGCAAAGGAGACCCCCAAAGCCCACCACAACGGTGACACACTTCCTCCAATAAGACCACATATATTCCAACAAAGCCACACCTCCTAATAGTGCCACTCCTTCTAGAGGGGCCATTTTCTTTCAAACCACCACAGAGAGGAACCAAGAGTGTCTTCAAAGCTTTGTGCCCACGGATGGGCCTTTGAGTGACGTGGGTCAGCTTTGGGATTCCACAAACTCCACAACTTTCAGGTGAACAATGGTGAGACATATTGACTTGGGTTGTTCTGTGTGCCTACTGGCTGTATTGACAAGCTGTGGGGTGGTAGTGGAAGGAAGGTGGTAGGCATACCCTCTAGGTCTTGCTAGGTCTTTCTGGAATGTCCCAGTAAGAAGAAAATGAGATGCCTCTTTCTTCTGGCTCCAGCAAACTCACTGTAGGGGGATCACTTGCCTCTTTACAGTCGTAGCTCAATAGCTATTGTTGGATTCTCCCCCTCAGTTGGCCGCTGTCTGTCCTCGTGAACAAACCATGCTGGGCAGATACAGACTCACTAAGATGATGAATGACCTTGGCCTTGTTCTCTTTGCTCAAAGGATAAACTGGGGGTTGTGGGTGTGTCTAGTAAATAATGGGAAAGAAATATAGGAAATAGAAAAATATGAGACATGATTGTGTTTCTGGCTTTGAGATTTTACTGAAGCTTTGAGATTTTACTGAAGCCCAAGAAGAGTCAGTTTCTTCATGCCTTCTGCTGCCCCTAGCCTCGCTTACTGTACTTCCTGTAAGACCAGAGAGACCCTAGACTGGACAAGGACAGTAGATATTTCAAAGTGGTAATGACCCTCACAGACCCGTGGTCAGTACTGCCGTCCTGTCCGCTCCGGCTCAAGAGTCCCTGTCTCAGTGTGTCCCATTGCAGGGTAGATGGAGGTTGTTGCTCTTTGACCAGCTCTTCAGAAAACCTCTTCTTCATGGTGGACTTCCCACGAAATCTGTGTGTTCAGTGCCCAGGGAGCCTCAAATTCTCGGTCTTTTAGGAATCAATGATTAATGTCTTGTGGCCATAAGGAAAGTGGAACCAGGGTTTTGCCTTCCCTTACGCCACCCTGGACTTGTGGAAGACTCTGCTTAGCTTCCTCATCCGATTTTGAGGGAACAGCATACAGAAATGGAAATGTTACAGTTTCCTAGTTTTTAAAATTACAGCAACACATCCAAAGGTGTCTGCTGGAAAAGCATGGCAAGCCACTAACCTCCAGCCACACCTCGTGTGCCGCCCTCACGGCCCACACGGGCACACTTCCAGAGCCTTCTTCCCACAGGCTGTTGTGTGGGTGAATCAGCACTTCCTATCCCGCCCTCACCTTGCTGACTCCTGGGGAAGGCTGCTGTACTCCAGTTCCTCGCCTTTCCTTGGAGCTCTGATTCACTCAGGTCAGGACCCAGTCTGAGCTGAGTCAGTGGGTGGAATCCACAGGAAGGATACAAGAGTTAGCCTGCCTTCGCTGCCTGGGCTGGCTCACTTAGCCTGACTGCAGCCCGTCCTGGGTCCAGGAGCAGAGTTGTAGCATATGCATCTGCCTTTGCTGGGCTTTGCAGCGTGCACTGGCCCCTGCTGTGAGCCTTCTTGGTAGGTCTGCAGTATGTGTGTAGTACTAGATGCCAGCTAGATGTTTGATTTTGGAGACTAAATAAACTGGAGTTTGACCTTGTGTATCCAAAAGCCTGACTTATATGCTATTAGGCATAGATATTTAAGGTCACATATTATTAAATGATTTTCAAACCTTTTTGCTTTTGTTGTGGTGATGCTTTGGTTAGGTTTTTTTTTTTCTGTTTTTGTTTTGTTTTGTTTTTTGGTTGTTGTTGTTGTTTCGAGGCAGGGTTTCTCTGTGTAGCCCTGGCTGTCCTGGAACTCACTCCATAGACCAGGCTGGTCTTGACCTCATAGAGATCCACTACCTCTGCCTCCTGAGTATTGGGATTAAAGGTGTGTGCCACCATGCCCAGCTCTTGGCTAGGTTTTTTAAGATAGGTTCTCTTACAGTCCAGGCTGGCCTTGAACTCGCTATGTACCTGAGGCCTTGAACTTCTGATTCTCTCTGCCTTCCAACTGCCGGAACTACAGGCATGGGCCACCACAGCTAGTTCTGTTGTTTTTGTTTTGAGACAGGGTCTTGTTATATTGTTTAGACTGGCTTCCAACTTGTGATCTACACACACACACACACACACACACACACACACACACAGAGTTGGATATGCCAGCATACTCAGCTGTAGACTTCTGACACTTTGAGTCGTTTTCACACTATCTGGAGTAATGGTGTAGTCTAAAAGGCATGTATGTTCAGAGTCTTCCTGTTTCCAAACCTTGCTCTTGAATTGACCTGGGCTTAATCACTGAGAAATGAAGAGAACTGAGGTGGGAATCTCTCTTTAAATCTGTCCTTATAGAGAGGCTTGCTCTCTTACTCCTCAGACTCAGAGAATCCCCTGATTTATTTTATTTACTTGTGTGTTTATCTGTGCCTGCGTTTACATGCACCATGTGTGTACAAGTGCCCGCAGAGACCCGAGGTCCCTGTATCCTCTGCAACTGGAGTTAAGCCAGTTGTGAGCCACCTGATGTCGGTACCAGGAACCAAACCTAGTTTTTGTGGAAGAGTCGTAAATGCTCTTAACCATGGATGCCTTTGTTCCTGGAAGTAATAGCGACATGACCTCCTTGGTAGGGTCAACTTGAAATACTTTTCACCTTCCGTAGAACTTGCAATGTCATCAGGCCTCAGATACCCTTGAGCCTTGGAGATGTCAACCATGTTTCCCAACATCTTAGCCACCGCCTCTTAACTAAAGTGCAGTGACCTGGGGACGGAGCCTGTTTTGTGGTGGCTGAGGCAGAAAGGCCAGGAAAGCCTTAGGGAGAATGTACAGGAGCCAGAGTACAGACCCTCGGTGCAAAGGAAGATGCCAGAACTGTTTTACCAAGTTCCCAGCAACAATGTCATCTGTAATGCTTTCATCCCTTCATAAAAATTAGTCAGGCATGGTGGCGCACACCTTTGATCCCAGCACTCAGGAGGCAGAAGTAGATGAATCTCTGTGAGTTCGAAACCAGCCTGGTTTACATAGCAAGCTGCAGGCCAATCAGGGCTGCATAGTAAAACCCTATCTCAAAAATATCTGTATGTTCTTATGTCTTGTGTATGTGTACCACGTTTGCATTATCCATTCATGTGTAGATGGACATATAGGCTGGTTCCAATTTCCTCGCCCTGTGACTAGATCAGCAGTGACTATTAGCAGTGCGCAAGTTTCTCTGCAGTAGGCTGTAAACCCTTTGGGTGTTTGCCTGCAAGTGGTCCGGCTGGGTCATCTGGTAGTTCTGTTTCCAGTTTTTTGAGAACCGTCTATCCTGATTCCCATAGTGAGTTTACACTCCCACCTACAGCGGACAAAGGGCCCTCTTCCTCCACATCCTTGCCAGTGTTTGTGGTCATTTGTGTTCTGGATGACTGCTGTTCTGGCTCTCAGTATAGTTTTCATTTTCATTCCCTTGATGGCTCAGGGTGTTGAGCATGTCTAAAGTATTTACTGGCCATTTGGATTCCCTCTCCTTGGGAGATCTCTCTACAGTTACATAGCTCATTTTTTGATTGGGTGAGTTGTTTTGTTTAGAGTTTTGGATAGTTGTTTGTTTGTTTGTTTGTTTGTTTTGTTCTGTTGGCTTGGTTTTTTGAGACAAGCTCTCACTCTGTAACTTTGACTGATGTGGAATTCACTCTGTAGACCAGGCTGACCTCAAACTCATAGAGATCCATCAGCCTCTGCCTCTAGAGTGCTGGGATTAAAAGCGTGTGCCACTATGCCCAGCTTGTTTAGTTTTTTGAGTTAGTTCTCTGGATAGTAATCCGCTGTCAGATGTGTAGCTAGCAGTGATCCTCTTGAATTCTGCAGGCTCTCTGTACCCAATTATCTGTTTCCTTTGCTGAGCAGAAGGTTTGTGGTTTCGTGAGATCCCATATGTCAGCTGTTGACTGGAGTCCTGTTCAGAAGTTCTTACCTGTACCTGTATCTTAAAACGTTTTCCTTGAAGTTTCAAAGTTTTAGGTCTTACATTAAGGGCTCTGATCCACTGGGGTTATTTTTCATGCAGGGTGAGAGGATGATCTAGTTTCATTCTTCTGTATGTTGGATATCTAGTTTTCCCAGCACCGTTTGTTAAAGAGGACACTTTTCCTCCAATATATATTTTTGGCATCTTTGTCAAAAATCAATGGGTTTATGTTTGGATCTTACATTCTGTCCCATTGATCTACGTATCTGTTTTTGTGTCCATATCATGGCAGTTTTGTTACTATGGCTCTGTAACATAATTTGGAATCAGGTATGGTGATACCACTGGCATTATTAATCATGGGGATGGGTTATATTTACATGTGTGGAAGCCAGAGGACACAGGGTCTCCTACTCTGTAACTCTCCATCTTTGAGACAAATTCTTATTCAGTCTGGGCCACCAAGTCCCAATGACCACCCTGCCCCTCTCTACATACACACCAAGCCCCAGTGACCACCCTATCCACCCCCACACACATACACACCAAGCCCCAGTGACCACCCTACCACACACACACACACACACACACACACACACACACACACACACACCGTGGCACTAGGGTTACAAGTGCCTTGCTTTTTACTTAGTGCTGGGGATTCAAACCCAGATCCTTCTGCTTGTTCCGCAAGCCCTCTTACCCACTGAGGCATCTCTGTAGGCCCAGCATACCCTCATTTGCTTATCTGAGGTAGTCTGTGTTTTCAGGTGCAATTTAATATTGTTTTTTTCTATTTCTGTTAAAAAAAAAAAACCACAGAATTGGAATTTTGATGAGATTGTAATGAATCTGTAGATTGTTTTGGTAAGACAGCCATTTGCACAGTGTTAATTCTTCCAATCTGTGCTACTTTGGAGCAGTCGGGCAAGCTTCAGGTCACTAACTGCTGCTGTGTTTGATTTCTCTAGAAGACCTCCCCTGCCTCAGAATGGGACCCCAGCTCCTACCCCGTTTCCTGTGAGCCAACCAGTGACAGCTTTCTGTGGGGATGCCTGGAAACCAGCAGAAACCAGAGTCTTTGGAGATGGACTCTGACATGTCGCCAAGCGGCAGGCTCAGTGACTTGAGCAGAGGTGGCAGTCTGGAGAGCCGGAGCAGCAGCTCTCGGTCCAGAAGCTTCACTTTGGTGAGTGCTTGCTTTCTTTAAAACTCTTAGATGCTTTGGTTGGTTGATTTGGCCTCAGCCCTTCACCCCTTTGAGAAACAGCTTACAAAGCCCTGTTGAATGTCTTGGAATACTTCTCTGTGAACTGGCATTTTCTTTTTAATCATATTAAATTTTGCATGTGGCAGCGGAGCAAATCTCTGGTCACAGATAATAACTCAAGGCAGTTTGTCTCCAGAAAGGACCATGCTTGCAATCACTGACAACCCATCCCGCAGGGTAAAGACAGCTCACTTTCAGGCAGACTCCAAGGCCTTTCCAAAGCCCAGACTTTCTGATCCAGACCCTTACACAGAGCTAACCAACCTGAGAACTTGAGGTCTTTTGAAGGATTTGTTTGTTTTTTCACAGATACTCCTTTCTAGTACTCCCAGTCTTGGCATGGTAGACCAGCTGTCCTTAGCCTCTTGACTCAGGGGGCACAGTGGTCATACCATTTCATAAAAACATCCCGTGTCCACTCCAGGAACAGAACCACATTCACAGTTTTGAGTTCTTATTCTTTTTTTTTTTTTTCCCCTGAGACAGAGTTTCTCTGTATAGCCTTGGCTGTCCTGGAACTCACTTGAGTTCTTATTCTTCATGTGTTCCTGAATCCTAATCTACCCAAGGGCACATTGGAGCATCCTCTAGAAAATAATGGGATTTTTGGATTGTTGGAAAGAAGAGAAAGGTCTTCATAGGGTTAATTCCTAAGGAATTTAACCCTAATCTGTGCCCATTCTCTGAGGATTGGGGGCACCCCACAATGCTCCCTAATCATTTTCATCTATGACTTGGGCAAAAACAGTGATCCAAATTCTTTGGCAAGGTTTTAAGATTTAATACAGAGTGAACTCTCGTGAATCCCGCCCCCACCCAAGCTCTCAAAGCTAATGGACTTTGTGTCCTAGAGTCACAGAACGTCTGTGATTAGACGGCATTGCCAGCTCATGAGCTATACCCACTTGCACACCCCTTGGTCACAGAGTGAGGCTGGAGGAATGTTGAGCTGTGGGGACTGCCCTTCTCATGGTGAGGCCCAAATGCACACAATGTCCTAGGATTTTCATAGACCATTTGCTCTGTAAGTTCAAGAGGAAGAAGAAGCTATGCAGTCTGGTCGGTAAGTGACCCAGGGCTGGCTTCTTCCCCACACCAGACCAGAAACTATTTGAGGACATAGCCAAAGAACTTCTGTTTAATCCATTAGATGTCAGTGGGTACAAGAACTGAATAAAACATGCTTTTATTCAAGACTGCATCGAGACATGGATAGAACTTGGGCGGGTGGCACAGCTTATGAGGCTCCCCGAACATCAGACAGATGAGAGATCAAGGCCTCCATGGCCAGTTTAAAGAACTTTAAAGTCACCGAGCCCGGCTGTACGCCTTTGAAGCCATTTTCCTGCAGTTCTGTAATCAAAACTGTACACAGACCTCATTCTCTGCTTATTTGTTTGTGTCCTTTCTTAACTTCAGAAGTACAGGTTGAAGTTAGCCCCAGCCAAAAAAAAAAAAAATTACAACAGTGTCTAGTTAGAAATAAGCATAATTAAGCCCTTGTTCTGCCGTAGGGAAGTACCATGTGTACTTATGGTGGCTCGGCCCGGGTTGCCAGAGACTGCACAACATTGAAGCTGTGAGTCTCCTCCCTGCCTTTATTCCGTTTTGGCATCAACTTACATAATTAAATCAGTAAAGCATTGCTCAAATGTCAGGCAGGTCTTTGTTGTCTTTGAGAACATGTGATCTGGCTGGAGAGGTGGCTAAGCAATTGAGAGCACTGGCTGCTCTTCCGGAGGGCCTGGGTTCCGTTCCCAGCACCCACATGGATGCTCACAGCTATCTGTAACTCCAGTTCTAGGGGATCCGATACCCTCTTCTGACCTCCTAGGCACTAGGCATATGGTATATACATGCAGGTAAAACACCCATACATATAAAATAAAATTAAATCTTGGAGGAAGAAAAAAAAGAATACGTGATCATTAAATCAGACTCCACCAAGAGAAAAATATCCTTGCCTGCCTACCTGGGGGACGAGCAGTGAAGGGTCTTGGTCTCCTTTCAAAATATTTGTTTAGTCACCTTTGCCTGCCTGCCTGCTTGCCTGCTGTCTGTCTGCCTGCCTGCCTGCTTGTGAATGAGTCTTGCTATGCAGCCCAGGCTGGCATGGAAAGAACTACATGTAGCCCAAGCTGGTCTCAAACTTTCGATGACCCTCCTATTTCAGCCTGAGTGCGGTAGCACAGGCATGTGCCACCACACCGGGCTCTGGTTGTCCTCATTTTTACAATATGTACTTTCTTTCCTTTGGTCTTTCTGGTTCCTTGGTGCATTCTTCAGGTTGTAATTCAACTAAACGTTTTTCTTGAAAAACAAAAACAAAAGGAAAAAGAAAGGCCTAACTTAATTATAGGAGTAAAAGCGAGTAATTTTTAAGGTAGAGGTTATTTTAGAGTGTCTATTTTAAGTCTTCTCAGGTCTTCAGTTCAACCAAAGGTTTGGATTTTTTCCTTTCTCTAGTGTCCTTCCCCTGCCCGCCCACCCCAAACGCTCCTATTCCTAACCTGTCCTAACACAGATCTGACTTTGGCTTGCTGTCATTCATGTAAAGCTTGTCATGGGCTGGGAGCTGACTAAGTGGGTAAAGGGCTTGCCGTGCAAGTGTCAGGACCTGAGGTCAAATCCCTAGAGCCTACGTCAAGCCAAGTGCAGCCCTGGGTGTCTGCATTCCCATAGTTCCTGCTGTGTGAGGCAAGGCAGAGACAGGTAGATCCTAGATGGTCAAGGGCCAGCTAGCCTGGTGTGTGCAGCAGTGAACAAGAGAAGACTGACATCCGAGGTTGTCCTCTCACCTCCGACCTCCATAGGACTACCATGGCACGTGCACGCCTGCACTCACACTTGCTTAAGCATGCATGCGCGCGCACACACACACACACACACACACACACACACACACACACACACACCCCAAAGAAAAGTTTGTCATCTACCTTTAAAAAAATTAGTATATAAGGGGTCGGGCGTGATGGCACACACCTTTAGTCCCAGCACTCGGGAGGCAGAGTCAGGTGGATCTCTGTGAGTTTGAGGCCAGCCTTGTCTACGTGGTGAGTTCCAGGACAGCCAGGGTGACAGAAAGTTTATATTAATTGTACTGAGTGATGAGTTTTATTGTGACGTTTCCCACTGTCTTCTGCCTTTTGTCTGGGCACTCCCCTCTGTTTGAATTAGACTAGAGAGCTCTCTTCCGCTGGTTTACAGGAGTGAATAGTGGTGGTTGGCAAGGCTTTGTTCTTCTTCTTATTTATGTATTTATTTGTTTGTTTGGTTGGTTTTTTTGTTTTGTTTTGTTTTGTTTTTTAAGACAGGATTTCTCAGTCTAACAGCCCTAGCTGTCCTGGAACTTGCTTTGTAGACCAGGCTGGCCTCGAACTCACAGAGATCTGCCTGCCTCTACCTCTCGAGTGCTGGGAGTAGAGGTGTGGTGCGCAGCACCATCACCCGAGGAAGGCTGTGTTGTTTGCAGGAGACTTGTTCAGTGAGCATTCTAATCACCCAGTATACTCAGCACTTGGAGTTTTCTGATCTGAAAATTAGTTCATAGATTATTTCTTCAAAAAATGGTAACATACACATTAGGGGAGAGATTGCTTCACACGTCTTGAGCAGTTTCCCAAAGAGACTGCTAAACCTCACCTGAGGTTGGCATGCTGGGCTAAGAAGAAGTGAGAGATGGTTTTCCAGACACTGTTTTAGCATCTGAAGATTATTGGTACATTAAAAATAACCTTTATAGAAAGGGACTTCATTAAAATATTCCCCTGTGTCATACAACCTTCATAATTAATGCAGACAAACTTCCTTTTTTTTTTATAACTTACTGGCCCAATAAATAAGACATGTATATTTGAAAGGCAGCTATGCTCACCACTATACCACCAACGCAGATAAGACATGTATATTTGGCTTTCTTTCCTAAGTGATTATCAAAAGCAGCTTCCAAACCAGTCACTCCATGGAGGCCACTGTGGAGTCTTCCTGCCCCGCTTCATGTGGGTGTCTATTCCACTGCCTTGTTTTTTAGAAGCTGAAATGTAACTCACATTCTTTAAAGTTCACTCACCTAAAGTGTACCACTTAACCATTTTTACTGTATTTACAGGCCTGTGCAATCATCACCTGTCATTTTTAGAACATTTTTATCCTACCTCAGTGTCCAGTCTACCCAAAGGCATCTACATATTTAATTCAATGCCGTCCCAGACAAAGCACCAATGACGTTCGTTCCTCACAGAACTTGAAAAAAACGACCCAAAATGCATGTGAAAAACAACAATAAAAAATTGTCAAAGTTTTCTTGAGAACAAAGCAGACGCTGTTAAATCAGTATCTCCAGATTATACCACAGCTCTGAGTGACTGGAGAGACACATCAGTGGTTAAGAGCATTGGCTGCTCTTGCAGAGGATCCAGGTTTGGTTTCAGCACTCACACGGTAGCTCACAACCACCTACAACTCTAGTTCCAGATCTAATGCCCTCTCCTGCTGTCCATGGGCACTGTATGCAGGGGGCGCACAGATATACATACAGGCAAAAGTAGCTATACATATTATTTTTAAAGTATACTACAGAGTTATAATCGAACAGCCTAGTAGAGGCTGGGGGTATGGCTCAGTGGGCACATGACTTCTCTCATATGTACAAGGCCTCGGGTTTAATTGTTAGCTCCATATGAACGCACATGCAAAAATCAGCGTAGTGTTAGCATAAATACAGACACACAGACCAGCGGAACACAATAGAGAGCCTAGAATTAAACCTACACACACGTCAGCTGACTTTCAACAAACGTGCTACAAACACACACACTGGAGAAAGTATGGGCATTCTAGTCAGTGGTACTGGGAAATCGGATGTCCGCCTGCAGAAGATTGACATAAGTTTCTCATTAGTTATAAAAACCAACTGGACATAAGCAACAGAGTGAAGAGACAACCTAAAAATCGGGAAAATATTTACAGATTATTCATCCGTGAAGAGGTTGATAGTAACAACACATAAGGAATCAAAAACTCAACAACAAAAAAATCCAATTGAAAAATGAGCAGTAGCCCTAAATTGATGTTTCTTAAGACATACAACAGGTATTGGGGGTGGGGGGGAGTTCAACATCATTAATCATCAGGGAAAGGCAGATCAAAAACACCATGAGATAGCACCTCCCCTGCGTAAGAATATTATCAGAAAGACTGAAACATCAAGCGCTTGTGCTGGTGTAGAGAAAGGGGAGCCTTGTACACTGTTAGCATGTGTGGGGGTTAGCATTGCTATGATAAGAAACAGGAGGGAGTTTCCTTTAAAAATGAAGAATAGATCTGCTCTATGACCCAGCAGTTCATCAAAGCAGTATATCAAAGGACAGTCTATGTTATCATAGCAGTGGTGACAGTATTCACAGTGACAAAGAAATGCAAGAGCCAGGCATGGTGTTCCATGCCTTTGATCCCAGGTCTTGAGGCAGAGGCAGAGAGATCATGAGTTTGAGGCCAAACTGGGTAACGTAGTGAATCCAAACCTGGGATACATAATGAGAGCCCATCTCCAAACACACACACACACACACCATGGAAACAGCCCAAGTGCTTGTCATCCATTTCATGGATAAAGAAAATGTGCTACATATACATAATAGGATGCTTTTCAGCCATAAAAAAGATAAAATCCTGTCATCTGCAACAACATGCATGGAACTAGATGCAGACCATTATGTTTAGTAAAATAAGGCAGGCTCAGAAAGCCAAGCACCACATGATCTCACTCACATAGATCTTGGAGCTGGAGAAATGGCTTAGCAGTTAAGAATACTTGGATCCTGCAGAGGATCCAAGTTCAGTTCCCAGAACCCACGTGGCAGCTTACAACCATCTGTAACTCCAGTCCCAAGGGATCCGCCACCTTCTTCTGGCCCCCGTGGGCACCAGACATGCATATGTGCATAGGCATACTTGCAGGCAAGATACCCACATACATAAAGTAAAAGAAAAGGAAAAGTTTTTGAAAGAAAGTTGGTCTCACAGAAGTTGCAGACAGAATGGTGGTCACCAGAGGCTGGGGAGGGTCGTGATGGGGAGAGACTGGTCAGGGCTACTAAGCTACAGTCAGCTAGAAACCAGTTCTGGTGTGCTGTTGCCCAGCTGACCATGACAGCAACAATGTGCACTATAGTTGCAGAACCTAGAAGAAAAGTTGTGAAAGTTTTCACCACAGTGAAAAATGTTTGAAGAAATGAGTCTCTCTGGCCTAGTTTGGTATTACATGGGACCCCGTTAAAGTACACAATTTTCATGTTTTGTGTGTCAGTTACACTAAATGGTTTCTCTGTGTACAGAGATCACCATAGTCGGTTCTAGAGCATTTCATCTCCCCTAAGGAAATCCCATGCCCATTCTCAGTCACGTTCCAGTCCCTGCTCTA
Source organism: Peromyscus attwateri (assembly GCA_902168425.1). Lineage (NCBI taxonomy): Eukaryota > Metazoa > Chordata > Mammalia > Rodentia > Cricetidae > Peromyscus > Peromyscus attwateri. The sequence continues at coordinate 24,428 of CABHPP010129926.1, read as the reverse complement.
CTCTCCTGGCCATAGCCTCCTTTCTGACTTTGGATATGTTTAGCTACCACATCTCTTACTGCCCAACCTCTCCCTCAGGACCAAGAATGTCTTCCTTTTACATCCCTATCAGAGGCAGTGTTCAGCATCTCCCCAGAATGGCCTGGTACCAAGTGCCCCTTTTCCAGGCCTAGTGTACCTAGATGCACTGCCTAGCCTTGCTTCCTTCCTCTCCCAGGTATGCAGAGTCCAGGTTCACTGGCAGAAAGCTTCAGGTCTTAGAAGTTGGGCAACACGCCGAACCCACAGCATGTTTGACCTTGCCACAATCCAGGACTCCAGGCCAGGTTGACTGCAAAGAAAGCATGCCATTCACTCAGGCCCCGCCCTAGAGAGAAAGCCCCCAGGTTGAGGATGCCAGGGTCTGAGTGACCTGGGGGTCTTGTCTTGGCCGGAGCTGATTTGTATCTCACATTGTGTAATTAGTGAAAGGAAAAGAGAACACTGAGAGAACTGAAGAACCCCCAGGTAAATTGCACAAGACTCACGCAGGCATCTCTGTAAGATCTGTTGGCACTTGCTAGAATAGGATTAGAAAGGGCGAAACAGAAGGTGAAGTAGTGGTGAGACCCTTGGAAAGTCATGCCAGGCCTTTCCATAGTGTGCAGGCATGAACAGGCACGTGGGAAGCACCTTCCTAAGCCTGTTTTCCAGATGCGGTCTCATGTTGGGACTGCTTGCTTTCAGTTTGGATTAGACATGGCCCATCCTTTTGTTTTTTAATGTCTGTGAGTGTTTACCTGTGTGTGTATGTACACCACATATGTGCTTGGTGCTTGTGGAGGTCAGAAGGAGGAACTGGATCCGCTAGAGCTGGAGCTACAAGTAGCTGTGAGCCACCATTGGGTGCTGGGAATAAAACCCCAGGACCTCTGCAGGAACAAGTGCTCTCAACCACTGAGCTGTCTCTCCAGCCCCCTTAGAGTCCATTCTTTTTTTTTTTTTTTTAAAGATTTATTTATTTATTATGTATACAGAAGAGGGCACTAGATCTCATTATAGGTGGTTGTGAGCCACCATGTGGTTGCTGGGAATTGAACTCAGGACCTCTGGAAGAGCAGTCAGTGCTCTTAACCTCTGAGCCACCTCTCCAGCCCCTTAGAGTCCATTCTTACTTTGTCCTCTTCTTGTGGGAAATTGGAATGTATCTTAAGCTGAAGGTCCATTCTAGGGCCTTGTTTTTTTAAAACTTTTACCTAATGTTTATGTTATGTCTATTTTATAGTACTGAGGATAGAATGCAGGGCCTTGAGCATCCTAGGCAAGCTTTCTATCATTGAGCCAGACCCACAGCCAGGCTAGTGCAATTTCAGTTCTGCTACATAGCCAAGGAGAAGGATTATACCTAACCGAAATAGACTCCAAAAGTTATGCGTAGGGCTGGAGAGATAGATAACTCATGGTTCAAAGTGCATATTCTCCTTGCAGAGAGGACTGGATGGCTATCACTTCTCAGCACCCACATCAGGTAGCTCACAGCCACCTGTAACTGCAGCTCCAGGGAATCCAGGGTCCTCTTCTGGCCTCAATGGGCACTGCACTCATGTTCATATGTACCCCCCATACACATATATATACACATAATTAAAAATAAAAATCTTTTAAATGTCATGCATCCACTGAAGTGCCCTGCGTAAAGGTCACAGTAGGGGAGAGAGCATGAATCTGTTTCTCTAGACTCCATGTTTCAGCAGTGGAGGTCAACACTTGTGAATGGCTGTTAGCTCTGTCTTGTCACCCTGACAAAATCCATAACGGGTGAAATTTAACTAGAGGGACCCTTGTTACGCCAAGAGTCCTAATGATGTTAGGCTTGCAGTGCTTGTGTTGAAACAATGAATGAGCTGGGCTTGGTGGTGCACGCCTTGAATCCCAGGACTTGGGAGGCAGAGGAAGGAGGATCTTTGTGAGTTCAAGGCGAGCCTGGTCTACGTAGCAAGTTCTAGAACTCGACAACTACACAGAAAGACCTTATCTCAAAAAAAAAAAAAGAAGAAAAGAAAAGAAAAGAGACAGTTATGGGTAGAAGACCGAGAACTGTCACACTGTGACTGAGGGCAGCATGTGTGGAATGTGGGGACCAGGCAGTCCAACAAAAATAAAGTGTGTGGTGAAGAGATGAGGCGGGAAAGCCATACATAGTGACACTCAGATGTCCCCACCAGTGTATGTGTGTGACACTCAGATGTCCCCACCAATGTGTGTATGACACTCAGATGTCTCCACCAATGTGTGTGGGGGGGTGGGGGTTTCATTTTATCTTATTTTATGTATATAAGAGTTTTGCCTGCATGTATGTCTGTGCACCATCCGCTCTCCTGGAACTAGAGTATGGATGGTTGTGAGCCACCGTGTTGGTGCTAGGAACCAAATCCAGGTCCTCTACAAGAGCAACAAGTGCTCTTGACTACCGAGCTTTCTCTCCTGCCACATACAGACATATGTACATATATGTATGTGTGTTGTGTATACACATGGTTTTTAATGACAAAGTGAGTAGTGCTGGATTTCTTAGAAGCTTTTCTAGGTGTCTAAAGGTCAGAACAGACGTACATGGTAAGGAGGGACCTGACATTTTGGTCACAGTAACTCCCTGTGGGATGCAAGAAAACCTGCAAGCCTTGATGTAGCCAATGTGATTCTTTAATATATATATAAAATATGTATATATATATAAAACTTATTTTTATTTTATGTTCGTTGGTGTTTTGCTCGTATGTGTGTCTGTGTGAGGATGTCAGAAGCTCTGAAGCTGGAGCTACAGACAGGTTGAACTGCCATGTGGGTCCTGGGAATTGAACCCAGGTCCTCTAGGAGATCAGCCAGGGCTCTTAACTGCTGAGCCATCTCTCCAGCCCTTAGAATGTGATTCTCAAGTGTGAGGTCTAACAGAGGGGAAGAGTGTGGGTGTGCAGCAGCTATAGTGCAAACGGATGTCACACGAGGAGCCGATTCTGCTTTTCAAATAACTCACAAATCCATCCTCTCTCCTCCCATTGCCACTAAGCTGGTACCTGTAGCTCTCAAGACTGTCTCAAAAATATGGATTGAAATTTCTTTTTTATTATTTTTTAATTCTTAATTATGTGTATATGGGGGGGGGGGCATTGTGCACATAAGTATGGTGCCCACTGAGGCCAGAAGAGGACATCAGAGCTCCTGAAGATGGAGTTACAGGCAGTTGTGAGTTGCCTAATATGGGTGCTGGGAACTAAACTCAGGTCCTCGGAAAGAACAGTGTGTTCCCTTTTCCAAGCAATCATCTCTTCAGCCCCTGGTTGAAATTCTAATGTAGGAAGTGTCGACTGGCCTCCACCTGTAAATTAATACTGCTGAAGATTGGAAGAATCTTTTTTGGGCTTTCAAACCCCTTTTTCCCCTGCCAAAGGCTCTTACAGTGCTCTGTCTCCAGGGAATCCGTTTGGCTTCATTTCACCCCCTCCTCCATTTCCTGTGCCGTACCTCCCCATCAACTCAGCTTCACTGTCTCTACTACTAACTCCTTTAGGAATCAACCCTTCGTTTTCTGCTGGGATGGCCCAGTTGCTTCTGAGGGAGACTTCCAGCCAGCTCTGCCCTTCAAGCATCACCTTCACTCTATTCCTGGCTGGGCTCAGTCCAGGTCACACAGCACCCAGCAGGCTGGCTACAGGCATTCCCAGCACTGATGTAAACCGCAGCCCTGGCTCTTCTCACGTCACCACCTTCCTTCTGCTTTCCGACCCCTATTTGTTGGCATCGTCTCTTTTCCTGTTATTTTTATCTTTGTGATTTATGCCTAGTTAAGGAAATGAATAAGGTCCTAGGCTGGAGAGATGCCTTAACAATTAAGAGCACTTGTTCTTGCAGAGGACCTGGGTTCGATTCCCAGCACCACCCACATGGCAGCCTAGAGCTCTTGGACCTCTAGTTCCAGGAAATCCAGCACCCTCTTCTGGCCTCTGTGTGCACCAGGCACACACACAGGACACAGACATATCTGCAGGCAAAACACTCATACCATAAACATAAAATAATTAATCATTAATAAGACCCCTTGTTGTTTTAGCAGCATTTCTGGAGGAAGGGGAGATAAATAATGAGTTGAATCCAGTGTTTAATGAGAAGTTTCCCTTGTTAGTATGGAGACAGCAGTATGTCTGGTAGCGGAACTCCTGGAGGAGACTTCCTCTATTGTGCTGACTCACTGGTAACCCCTGCTAGAGTTCATGGTAGGGGTGAAGGCTTTGGGTTTTCTGCATGTCTTCACAGTACCTTCCCCTCCCCCCCCCCATGCAGGTAAAATAGTGAGGGACTTACAGGTCATTTTTCAGGGGGTGACCCAAAAGGCAGGGACCTTCCAGGACACAGAGAAGTCTACCCTAGACTAGGTATTGACTGCTCCTCTTTGTGACTCTTTCTCTTTGCTGACATCACTGTTGATCTCTCACCAATCCCCAAACCTACTTGCAGGATGATGAGAGCCTGAAGCACCTCACACATGAGGAGAAGGATGTCATCCTGTTCTTCGAAGAGACTCTCGACTCCCTGGAATATGACTTTGATGAGCCAGCCCTGTGCGACAGTGGCATTCATTGCCACTCTCCACAGTCTCTGGAAGAGAGCCCTTCCAGTCACTCGGATCCTGAAGATGTCATCGATTTAGTGCAGCCAGGACCTGTGTCTGGGGAAGCTGAGAGCCTTGCTGATGCGTCTCAAGTAGCAGGTACACAGAGGTCCCGTGCCTTTGACCTGGCTTGGCGGTGCACCCGAAGCACACCAGCACTCCCCGCTGTTGGCCTACGCTTGTCAGTACAGACGCTCTTGAAGCTTTCAGCTTCTAGAAGGGGGAATCATCCTCTTGGTAGTCTCTCCAGCAAGGGAACTCCAGAAAGACGGAATGAAGAAGACCAACTGAAAGGAGAGAGGGAGGGAGGAGAGACCAAATGAACATACAGATGTGTGTGTGTGTGTGTGTGTGTGTGTGTGTGTGTGTGTGTGTGTGTTTAGGTGTCACGGGGCACTTGATTTGTGCTGCAAGGTTATGTCCCATTTCTAACACATGGCTCTGTGAGGCAGAAAGAGCAGAGAAGGGCAGGCCAGCACCTGCTCTGTACACTCTGCATCATGAGCAGCACCAGTGAGGAGGTAGGTATGCTGAGGTCCATTGAGTCATGGGATAGAACTGGAAGGAAATGCTCAGTGAAAAGTTTCTTACAGCCTTCATTTGCTGATGGGAAATGATATTAAAAAACGGAGGCACCTAGGACTAGACAGGAGAAGAAAGAAATAAGAAAGAAAACATTTGTGCCCTGCAGACCGTAAAGACTGGTGTTTGTCATAAGCTTGTAGGAGTGGGGGTGCGTCTTGCTTCTTTCTTTGTGAGAAAAGGATCCTCAGCTGTCCTGGAACTTGCTGGGTATCCCAGCCTGACCTCAAACTCTGCCCTCTGGTCTCTGCCTCTCAAGTGCTGGGATTACAGTGTATGCACCACTCTCAGCTTATGTATGCTTCCTTTTGAAGCAAATTGCATTACTCAGAATTGACATCCTGCAGTCATGGATTCCATACAAAAAGAGAATGGTTTGCAGCCAACCCTTGAGAGAAAAGACAATAAATTTTGCATTTTTTTTTTTTACACTTCTGCTTTGAAGCATAGTTCCTAAAGTAATTTGAACCCGCTGATCTTTTAAAAAGATTAGATCACATAGTCACACCAAAGGAAATGGGTTTGGAAAATTCAGCACTTGTACCCAGAGATTCTCTAACCCCCACTTTTCATATCTTTGTTTTTTGAGACAGGGTCTCTTTATGTAGTCTTGGCTGTCCTGGAACTCACTGTGTAAACCAGGCTGGCCTTGAACTCATAGAGATCCACCTTCCCTACCTCCTGAGCGCTGGGATTCAAGATGGGCACCCTCATCCTTCACTCAGTGTCTCATTGTAAAGACCCCTGATGAGGTGGCCATTGCTTGCCTCCTGTCACATGACCCCCGGGTGGTCGGGCTCAGAAGCAGACCTTTCCAGACTGCTTCCTAACTGGCTGTTTCTGGCTCTAGATCTTGACCACCCTTCCAGAAATCTGTTGGTTCTCAGTGTATGGCCCTGAGAATAAATGGACTGCCTTCTTTCACCAGTCCGGGGCGCAGGACCAGCATTTTGATTAGGCATTATAGAGGTTGGTAGTGTGTCCCACGGTGACTCTCTGAAGTTCAGTGGGCAGGAACACTACATATCTACTTTTACAGGTGTGAAAACTTACGAGACATCTCTTCTTTCAGGGGCCCCATCTGTTACAAAGCAGGGCACTCCTGTACCTGAAGGTGGGAAACAAGCCGCTGAGAATTCCCTGCCACCACCAGACTCCAAGGATCCCGAGGTGTTTCCTCTGCCACCCTCCTCGCCTGTCTCTGCGCCCTCTGCCCCCCGAAAGGAGCTGATGCCCCCCTCTCCTCCGGCAGAGCATCCCAAACTGCCGCGCTCCGTCCCCACTCCTCTGGTGATTGCTCAGAAAATTTCTGAGAAGTTGGCAGGAAACGAAGCCCTGTCCCCCACGTCCCCATCGAAGGAGGGCAGGCCTGGGGAGTGGAGGACGCCGACTTTGATAGCCTCTCGAAATGGGGACCAGGTCAGCGTGTGGCACCGACACGCGGCCCAGCCGGCGCCCAAGGTCCACCGCTTCCCCAGCAACATAAGCGTGACCAACAGCGCGGGCAAGGACTTCAACAAGACTATCTCCAAGGCGGCAGTCAACGTGCAGGAGCGGAAGGCCCAGGTCCTGGCCAACATCAATGGCATGTCCTTCATCGCCGCGGGCGACACGTCGTCGGAAGAGCGGTGGCAGAAGGCGGAGGAGCAGAGGGGCGGCTCTGCAGACGGGGGGCGCGCCCAGGGCAGGGTGGGCATGGCCGGGGAGCCCGGGGGGCCGCGTGCAGGAGGCCCAGCCAGGGCGCAGCAGTCCCGGGCTGTGCAGACGGAGCAGCCGCTGCAGCCGCCGCCGCTAGCGCTGGCCAACGGCTTCCAGAGCGTGCATGAGGCTCTACGCAGCGAGCCCAGCGCCTTCGCCCCCACCAGCAAGACCATCACCTTCCGGCCAGACCCCGCTGTGGCGGGCAAGCTGGCGCGCCAGAACGCCAGCCGCAGCCTGTACGAGCCTCGCCTGGATGGCCCCCAGGACGCCCGCAAGCGCACAGGCTCGCTCCCCCGGGCTGTGGGCTTCCGGCCACAGGGCATCACTGTGCAGTTCTCCGGCCGCGGCTCCACAGAGGAAGCGCGACGTGAGGCCCTGCGCAAGCTCGGGCTGCTGAAGGAGAACTTGTGAGAGCCCCGGGTGGGACTGTCAGAGTGGCTGGGTAGACCTTGTATGCCGGCTCTGGGTGTCCAGTTCTGTAAGCACAGGAGCCGGACTGCACGAAGTGTCGCATGTTCAGGGAAGAAGCCTCTGCCCCAACCCCTGTGTCCAGTGCAGCGCGGAGTCAGAGGCCAGCGGAGCAAGGACCAGGCCCCCGAGCAGTCCTCTTCCTTTGCTGGGGTCACGGAATAACCTTTAGGACCTGTGGGTTTCCATGGCTGCAGATGATCTATGGCTTATATATGTGAGGACGGCCTTGGCTTGACTTGGTCCAGGATCTCTGATCTGGCCTTTTATCCCACACGCAGGACTTGAAAGCCAGTGCAGTAGCTCTCTGACGCTCAGGATTCCCCCGCCTCCTCGAAAATTAAAAAGAATGCTTATTAAATTTTTACAGTGTCAATATACACTTTGAAGTCTAGTTGTTTGTGTGTTTGTTTTTGAAGGGTGGGAGATGGTACTTTACCAATCTGGGTTTTTTGTTTTGTGTTTTTTCTTGGCATAATTTGGCTTGCCCCATTTCCTTAACTGAAAATCTAAAGGAACCCTTTAGAGTAAGATTTACTGTAACTTTGAATCGTGAGAGTAAAACAGGAGGTCGCGTTTGGAAAAGGTGGTAATTTTGAGAAAGCAAGTCTCATGCGACTCTAACATCTGCTCCTGGAATGTGTATGAGTCTGCTGTGTATAAACATATGTACCTATGCTAACGTAGACATGAGTATCGTGTGTCTGTGTATGCACATTTATTAGTACATAAGTATCTGCTTCTGAAGACACCATTATCTAACTACAGGATATGAACACTTCCTTCTCTCTCACAGACACCTCAGCATTGTGAAGAGGCTCTAAGAATTCTTCCTATTATGGAAGTTGGCTAAGGACACGTGAACCCCAAGTACCTTTTCCTCAACAGTATGTTCTGTTCCCAATTAAAGTAATATTTCCTGCTTTCAAATAAGCAAGATAGTTCCTGTTTTTACTTAAGAACGTTTTTTTTTTCATTTAAAGAAAAATTAAAATCTTTGTCACTTCACTAGTTTTGGGTTGCAAGGTAGCTGGTAGACAGAAGGAAACCATCTGATTGGTTATATGCCCTGAGCAAGGTCTCGGACTCATTTGAAGGAGAAAACTGTGAACTCGGTTATGCAGCATGAAGTTTCCTTCTCTCCCAGACTTTGTCTTGCAGAGTTGTGGCCACAAGTGTTATTATCAAAACCATTTAATGTTTGAGGCTGGCGTCTCAAACCTCTAAAAATAGACGGGGAAGGACTGGCCTGAGAGACACACCCACAGGTCCTCAGCAGCTCGGTAACAGAGCCCCTTTCTTTTCCAGTTGAGAATTACTGAGACTCAGACTTCTAAATGGGCTTCCGAAGGCCATGTTCATGGGACTCCACTTACCTTGTAAGTTAAAGAAAATGAACAATTAGGTTTTATTTCCTCAGAAACATGGTCTAGCAACTCATCCAGCTCTTCTCCTCCTGAAGTTATCTCGAACAATTTTTATCTTAATTTAAATAAGGGCTTTAAACTTTCAAAAGTACTTTTAATTTTGCTCCTACTTATGATGGATTTGCTGACCAGAGCCAGGAGGTTTCTCTTTGACAAAGTGAGATGCCATACACAGTGTTTAATAATTGAAGGTCTTAATACAGCTGTTACAAATATTCTTTATAGAGGATTTTCCTATGACTTTATTGTGAGTAGAATGAGTTTAACTGTATATTAATATATTCTTGTAATGACATTTTTGAAAAACACATTTTTATCTTACCTATAAACAATTGTATTACATTATGCACTATATTATTTCCTTTTAAGGGTTATTGCTTTTTCTCCTATTTATTCATGTTTTCTTTCTATTTAATCCATAATTATATTGACTGTTACTTTGTTTCGTGTGTCCAAAGCCCTAATGATTAAAGCCCCATTTTTGTGAGTGTTGAGGGCCCTGCTGTGTGTCTTGTCTGCTGAAAAGCATTAGTTTCCTTATAGTAGTTATGTGATGTGACATTCTTAATTAACATCTAGTTCCCAGCGTTGAAGGACCATATTTCAAAGCAAAAGTGTAATAAAAAGGAAAGGTAGATCCGAAGTTCCCAGTTTTGCCTCAGGTGACATTTATAAACAGCTCTTCATTTTTAGGAAACTCTATCGTACTATGTAAAAATCAGAAAAAACAAACAAACGAACAAAACAATTTCTCCTTTTCTTTACTAAACGGTTCTTTACACAGAAGTCCAAACTAGAGTCTCGCAGCCACAGACAGCCCTACCCAGCAGTCCCTGAGAGAAGCGTTGGCTCCAGTTCTTGCCTCCTCTCTACATCCGCACCCTACCTAATGTGCATGCTCATCTTTACAAAATGGGCCGAACCTTTGATCTTCACAGCCTTCCTAAGGTTGCATCCTCTTGTAACGCTGCTTGAGGAGAAAGGAAGAGTTAGACTATAGGATGCTACCCACCAGACATGCTGAGGTCCCTGCCATGCACAGCGGCTGATCATGAAGCCCTCAGCAATCAGGGGGCGTACAGGCAGGGCTACAGAAGCGGATTTCTGACAGTAGAATTCTTTGCACACACTGCTAGTGGGTAGGACCCCATTGGGAACTAGCTTTCATGAGGAGCTTGGTGGAGTTGATCAATGAGGCCTATGGAACGCTAGTATCAATTCAAAACAAAACAAACCAAAGAGAAGGACATTCTTCCCAAACCCCCAGGGCTTTGGCCATGGGGATCAGACCTTTCCCAGGATTTAGTGGCAGCTTTTTTTAATGCAGGTGATATCAGCTCTTTAACATGTACTAAAGAGGAAGAAAGAGAAGATAAATATGACAACAATTTGCTCTTATCAAAAAAAAAAATGTGTCTGCTACACAGCTGTTTTCCTAGCTGATACATGTACAATGAAGGCATTGTTTCTCTCTGGCTACTTTATGGATGTGACCTGGCAAGGTTAATAAATATAGTTTTGCCCTAAACTGTGTTCTCAAAACCTCTGTCATCCAATAGTGGTGCAGTCTGGATGAGCAGTAGCCTTGCTTCTCTGGGTCCCTTGTCCTCACCTTGGTCTCCAGCCAAGGCTCCTGGATGGAAGGAGGAAGGGGAGGGCTGTGAATGTTCACCTGGAGAGGTTTCTGTTCTCTCTAAAGTGACAAGTCACCAAACAGGTTTTGTGTCTTCTCTTCACCAGGCTTTCTCCCCTTGGCTTTAAAGTATGGGGACACATCCCCATATCCTTTTCTAATCTACTAGTCGGACAAGCCAGGCTTTCACATACCTGAGAAAAGAGAAGCCAGAGCTGTAAGCTGCTGTGTCCTGGGAATGTCGCGGCTCTTTGTGACTGAGTTTGAAATGGAGGCCCAGTTGGAAATCGAGTTCAGCTGCTGGCCTCCCAGTCACCCCCTTCTCACCAGAACTACCTGCTTTCTCTGGGCATCAAAGCCCTGGCCAGGGGTGGGGGGCTGGGGAGGGGGAGGGGAGGGGCGTAGGAGAAGCAGCGCTGGGAATTTGCCTCTGGAGACGCCTAGAGCCATCACATACTTTTCAGCATAGAAGGAATTAGCCTTTGTGGATGACAGCTGAAGTGCTTTTAAGAGTGCCTTGATTCAGAAGGATACAGCAAAACTGTCCTCCGTGGTCCTGTCTCCCAAGACTTCCGGCTGGACATGGTGGTGCAGCGCTGTATTAGCCCCACTTGGGAGGTGGAGACAGGCAGCTGAGTTTAAGAAGGTCATCCTCAGCTACAAAGCAAATTTGAGGTCTTCATGAGACTCAGGCTCCCCTAACAGCAAGACTTCAGAAATGTCCATCACCCCAGTGACAGCAAGCTCAACACTCCCTCCTGGTGATTGCCCTGGGAGGGGTGGAGGGTGGGCAGCCACCAACAATCCCCCCGGAACAGAAACTGTTTCCTTTATAGTCTTCCTCCTTGTCCTCTGAACTACATGAACTTTCTGTTGTGCAACTTTTAAAGGAGGAAGGAGGCATAATGAGGACTTCCAGAAAAGTCTGTGCGACCTACCAGATATTCTCCCAGCCTCGAGGAGCAGAGCAGCTCAGAGTGTCGTGTGTCTCAGAAGTTTCTTACCAGTCCCCTGAGCGGTCTGCCCTGGGTCCTCAGCCAGGCTCCATTGCTTTAAGGTATCCTGGGATCTAGACCAAGGCAGATTAGGAGGGGTCTTGTGTATGTTTAATATAGGCTCGAATCCCAAGCCTACCTTAAAACCCTCGGAGCCATCTATTTCCTCACTGGGGCCATACTTCGGAGCTTCTGGAGCATTTGGAAGGGGAAACTCCAAGCTATATAGACTAGCCACTCTTAGGTTCAGGGCTCCAAACCTTCCTGCTGTAGTCACGGGTGAAAATTCACAGTTGAAAGCTGAACCTCATAGAACCTAGTCGCTGGCAAACAGGTCACACTTCATAAACTCTTAACTTCTGAGGATGTGTGTGCAGCAAAGCTGCCGAGGGCACTAGCCAAAATTCTGGAAATACTTTCAAAGGGTGAGGCTGAATGAACAAGAAACCCTAAGCCAGGGAGTTGGCTCGTGTGCCTGTGTGTGCACAAGCACGTGTGTGGATGCGTATGCTCTTCTAGAGCGATCAGGCTGACCAGCCCTTGGCATCTCTGATTTGTGCTCATTAGGTGAGTATATCAGCCTTGAGTGTTGCCACATACAGCTAGAGGCCTGACCTTGTTACTAATGATGCTTCTAGGTCTCTGTGGCCTTTGGGAAATGACATGAGCCCTTGGTACCCCTGACATCAGGTTGCTTGTAGGATGTAGACTGCTGTGATAGCAAGTTTCAAAGATCTGGTCTGCTTCCATCTCATTCTATCGCCCCACAGTTTCCTGGCCCATAAAACTAGGTAGACTTTGTCCATTTGTTTCTTTGCTCGTTGTCTACTTGTTTGGTGTGTGAGCATTCAAGTTTGGGGAAGATGGCCTCTGTTTTGTGAGGCGGAATGGAAGAAGGCTTGTGGAGTCCAGGACACTGTATTAACTGGAGTACCTCCTGCCTATCTCTTGCCTTATACGTAAGCCCCTCAAGCCAGGCCCCTCCCCCAGGACCTCCCACTGACACGTTCCACCCAAAAATACTCTAACTGCCCTAACTGCTGGACCCTGTCCCCACCCTACAGAGTCAAAAGCCCAATCTCTGGATGTGAAATCCCACCAATCTCTACCCTGAAAAGTCCCACCCCCTTCCCATGCAGCTATATAATAAACCCTGTATCCTGTTCAGTTTGCTGCTGTTTCTCACCCAAGCAAAGGCAGCCATCCTCCTGATTCTTTCCCTCCCAATAAATCTCTTGTGTGAGGTTTGTTGAGGTTTGTTGTGTGGTGTGACTTTGTGGTATTCCTTGGCTCCTGGCTGCCAGGATACCTTTCCATCCAAACTGTAATACTTAAATTATAAATTTAGCCATATTCTTTTACGTTCATATCTATATATTTCTGAAGCTGTCTGTAAGGTTATTTTTCAGTGTACTCTCGTGTGTGTGTGTGTGTGTGTGTGTGTGTGTGTGTGTGTGTACTATATGTGTTTGTATGCACCTGGGAGTGGCAGAGGAAGATATCGGTTTTCCTATCACCCTCATCCACCTTATTCCCTTGATACAGGGTCTCCGAATCTCTCACTGACCTTGGAGCTAGCCAGCAAGCCCCATGAATCCTTCTCCACCCCCACCCCGCTCCACCCCCCTGACTCCCAGTGCTGGTGTTACAGGCATATAAAACCATGTTTGACTTTTTATGTGGGTTCTGGGAATCTGAACTCAGTTCCTAATGCTTGAGTAGCAAGCACTGTTCCCCCAGCAAGCCACCATCACCCACAGGCTCTCCTCAAACTTTCAGTCTTCCTCTGTGCCCCTCCAGAGTGCTGGGATTGCAGGTGTGTGCCACCACATCTGGCGCGTAATATGCATCCCATCTAGTATCTTTCCACAGAGCTTGTTTCATCTCCCCGGAGTCACTTCCTGTTCTCTCCCAGACTCGGATTTCTGGTCCTCCTACTAGCAGACCAGGGGGGCTTTTCATTTTGAATAAGATGAGCCTGGGTCATCTTGAATCTGGGCCTGGAGCCTGCACAGCTGAGTCTTTAGGGAGAAGGAGGGCAGTGTGCCAGGCCCTGCAGCTAGGGCAGGAGCCTCTGACCTCTGATTTGGAAGAACCACGTCAAGGGAAGGTCTTTGTTCCATCCCTTCCTCCCCACCCCCTGGGCCTTGATTTGAAACTCAGAATTGCTCTCTTCACAGGGCTCCTAACCAGCTAGATGGGTTGCCCAGCTGCCCCCTGAAGTCCTTAGAAGTCACAGCAGTTACTGGAAAGCTGGGGAGGCCTCAGTGTGGGGCTCTAGCCAGGGCTGCAGGTTCCAAGAGGACAAGGGTGAGAAGGTACATGGACCCCATGTATCTAGCCCCATTCCTTTATGAAACAAGCACTGTGCGAACTCCAGCCCCTCTAACCATCTTGGCACAGACGATGACAATTCCGCCAGTGTCTGTAAATGGTATTGCTGACATGTCTATCCCATTCTGCTGGGATGTGCCTGCATCAAAGCACATAGTGTTTCCTGCCTTGGGAGGCTCTACCCTTCGCCTAAGCTTGTTGCTATTTTTGTACATTTTTTTTTGGCAATAACTACCTTCTGTGCCTTTAGGCCAGATTGTAAAAAGAACACCTCACCATTTCCTTTTATGATTTTTTTTTTTTTTCCCTCAGTTCAGTCATCCACCTCCTACAGTCTTAATTCTAGGAATGATTTACTACTTCTGAAAATGAGATCCAGCCAGGGGTGTGGGCACACCTCTGCAATCCCAGCACTTGGGAGGTGGAGGCAAAAGGATCAGGAGTCCAAGGTGATTCTGGGCTAAATAGTGAATCTGAGGCCAGCCTGGGCTACATGAGACTCTACAAAAACAAACAAATCCGTGCCACGTGATCTCAAAATTTTTGGCCCCTGGATTTCTGATTCCACATAGTGTCCTACAGCATGTTAGTGAGGAGGAAAGAGGGATAGAAAGGACTGAGCACCTTGAACCTAGGTATGGAGAGGGTCTAAAAGGCCCCGAGGGCGGGTGTGAACCAGGTAGCTGTTAGACTGGTTGGAGGGGGAAGGGCTTCCACCCACATGGAGGATCATCTGCCTCTGAGTCCCCAGTCTGTGGCGGCTTACTATGGGACTGACCCTTGGAGCCCCAAGGGGGGTTGATCGGGATGAGCCATAATACTCAGGGTCATCGAAGGGCCTGAGTGGGATCATAGGCTTAGTACATGACTGGCTCACACCTCCATCATCATAGCTATTGTCCACACCACGGTGACAGCAGGGAAGTCCCTCATGGACCTGGGGTCCTGAAGCAAGCCCTGGAGTGATGGCTGCGGCAGGGTAGGGCCCTCTGGTATTCCACAGAGGTCCCCATCCAGCACGCAGCCTGTGGGTCCTGGCTTCCTGCTTAGAGACACACCAACTGGTTTTAGATTCTGTTCCACAGAGAACTGAGCTGCAGGGCTTGCCCACTTTCTAAAAATATGTGTCCAGAGTTTATTTTCCTTCTCTGGGGCTGGGTTTGTCTGGCTTCCTGCTCAGAAGCCCAACGCTGGATAAAGCCACGCATCTGAGCTCACACTTCATGTCTCTTTTCTCAGCCTGTGGAGGATATGACACTCTTCCCAGAGCCTCCCTTCTGGGTCTCCTCCCTAGAGGCAATGCCAGCCCAGCTCTGCCAGAACACTGGGGCACTGTGTGGCCAGCAATGGCCCTCAGATGTGTCCCACATACACCACTTTCTTACTATGTAGACCAGGCTAGCCTGGAACTCAGAGATCCACCTGCCTCTCCTCCTGAGTGCTGAGATTAAAGGCGCACACCACCATGCCTGGCAGAGTGTGGAGTTTTAGAGGCCCTTTGTGAGACTGTGGTGCATGGCCAGAAAACAGGAAGAGTATTCCTCTGCCAAGGTGCACAGTGGAAGAAGTACCCTAAGGTGCAGAACGGGTGCTGGACTACAGTATCTTTGAGGTGGGGGTCACATTACACTTACCTTTGCAGCTACGGTGTACCTGATGCGGCAGCTGGCACATAAAAACCAGCTGTTAAATTGAATAGTTGTGAGAGAAGAAGAGCAGCTCAGACCTTACCGCAAGAGTCTGTTACTCCCTTAGCAGAAATAGTCTGGCTCAGAAGACAGAGACACAGGGAGAGATGTACAGACAGACAGAGTAGACAGTAGGCTGAGGCCATTTTGAAGACACCATAGGGAGATGACCAGTGGAGACCCCCTTCTCTGACAAGGGCCAGGCTATGGTTCCTGCATCTTCCACACGTGGCCTCTGGGTTTACCTTGAATGGACCAAAAGGTGAATTGTTAGTTGTGGCCAGCCCTTCATGGATTCATCCTCCTAGCATTTCCGCCCCTACTATGTGCTGTTCTGGGAGCTGAGCACACAACAGTGAGCAGGCCATCAGGCTGCATCCTCCCCAGGCCTACAGCCCAGGTGGGAGGGCAGGCAGGCTGATTTTGAGGTGTGACCATACTGCAAAAGGGGAATTATGGGAACTCCAGAACTGAGGGCCGGGGAGATGGACAAGCTGATGTCTGAAGGACAAGCCAGAGCTTCTGGGACCAAAAGTCAGGCAGGGTGTGCTCAGGCAGAGGGAACAGCACTGGAGAAGACCCAGAGCAGGTCAGGAAGAGGAGGGTGTGTGAGGGACAGTGGCCTGTACTGTCACTGGACAACACTGCCCCTGAGTGAGGCAGGGCCTATGGGAAGAGCCATGGTCCCTGTCTATGCAGGCCCTACAACCCAGTTCAACAAACAGCACCATTCTGTACGCTGGGGACACAGTGAAATAGAAGCAAAAAGGGGGGAGGGGGCGCAGGGGTTAGTCCTGTTCTTGAACTTGTTATTCTAGTGTTGAAGACAGAAAACAAAGGTGAAAATATGGGGGGGGGGGCGCGCTAGGGCCAAGACATAGTTGGAATTCCTGACACAAGACAGGTGGGTGGGGCCCAGATGTAGAAGGGCTGTGTCATCACAGGTAATTAGGAGTTGGGAATGTGCCAAGTCAACTCTCAAGTCACCTGGAACTCTCTGACCTCAACCTGATGGTTTCAACATCCCTGCTTGCGGTCGAAGAAAGGGAAAATGTCCAAGCTTCCTGGGAGGAACAAAACACAACAAATACTACCCATGTCATGCGGCGCCATGCTATACCAGCTCCACCGCGCTGTACCAGCTCCACCGTGCAGCAGCCATTGTACGCCCCCATGCTGTTCTCACTCTGCTTCACCACACTGCAACACTGCTTAGCAAATGTTTTCAGAACTGAGTCAAGGCAGCTGAGACCAAGGAGCCCCTTTTGCTGGGTCCGGCACGTGGGGTCTTAGTCTCATGGCAAGAGTGCTAGTTCTAAAACTGGTTCTCTGTCCATCCAGCTCCCACACAGCATCCAGGCAAATGGTGAGTGGCAGGCAGGGAGGGGCCTGCGGATCAGGCTAATAACACTCAGTGGAAGATGGTGCCTCAGATCCAGACAGCAGCCACACTGGCTGATCCTCTAATGACAGAGGACGGATGGGTTGGCCGCCTTCAGAGGCGTCATCACAGGAGAGCCCTGATCAGATTGGCTGAAATGGGGCCTTGAACAAAACTTACCTTGGATTCACATTTTGTATTTTTGAACGCCTTTTTAAAAGATTCATTTCCTTTTTAATTAGGCGTGTGTGCAGGTCTGTATGTGGGTATGTGCGCATGTGGGTTCAGATGCTTGCGGAGTCTAGAAGGGCACCTTGGGTCCCAGGGAGCTGAAGTTACAGGCAGCTGCCAGCAGCGGGCAGGGAAACAAACTCGGTCCTCCGCAAGAACCCACTCCTCACCACCCAGCCCAAACCTCCAGCTCCTCATTTGGTGTTTCTGAAGAAGAGGGAAGGAGGAGGACATGCCTGGAGGTGGAAACTGGTCTATCTGTGAAAATAAAGATGCGCTTGGGCCTGACCCTGACACGAACATGCTGTGCAGCCCGGCCCACTTTCCATCTCCCCAGGCCTCACGGGTTTAGCCAAGAGCAATCAGACACTGCTGTGATAAGAAACCCCTACAGTCTCAGTGGCTTAACAAGATGAAGTCTATTTTACTTATAGCCATCCTGAAGGTCTGGTATTCCTTCCTCATCAGACTGGGGGGGACCAGACTATGGTTTGACTGTGTGCCCCCCCCCCCATTCCAGTTCTTGTTATGTAAATGAGCTCAGCCCTTTCTTGCTGGTTTTGGCATGTCTTCCTGCCGTACAATACCTCACCAGAGAGAAGACCCTCACCAGACACAGCTTCCCCACCTTGGACTTCCTGACCTCAAAACTGTGAGCCAATTTGAACTCTCCTTGTTTGTAATTGACCAGGCAGTGGTATTCTGGAAGAGCAGCATGTGACAGGCTAGGACAGTGCCCACAGTGTCCCCTGTAGCAGAGAAGGATGAGGCACCGAGAGCGTCTGGTGGGCCCAGCATGGCTGACATTTCTCCTCCTAACACCCGTCACCGGACCTGGTTCGCTTTTGCACCATCAGGTGTCAGGAGTCAGTGAGTCTCCCCAGGAAGAGTTCGTGGAGAGCTGTGGAGAGCAGGGAGCAGGGTCTTCACGCACCCCCTCCTGAATGCTTTCATTCATGTTCCTTTCTGGAATAAGCCGCAGGCAAAGTTACATGTTGGAGCCACTGATTCTTTGCTGTCCTCAAAAAGTCCAGTGAGTGACACACAGAGCCACAGCAGTTACAGTCCTGGTACAGGGGGTATGGCCTGGAGAGAGGGCAAGAATGATTTAGCAATTGCCCCCCCTCCCCCCGGCCAAAACACATCTGTGTGTGAATACACAATTGTGTGTTTCTGGGGCCAAAGAGACGGCTCAGTGGTCGAGAGTACTGGCTGCTCTTGCAGAGGACCCAGGTTCAGTTCCCAGAACTCACTCAGTGGCTCACAATCACATGTAACTCCTCTTCCCGGGGATCCAATGCCTTCTTCTGGAGTCCTTGGGTACCAGGCATGCATGTAGTATACATATATACATATGTGCAAGCAAAACATTCATACACATAAAATTTAAAAACACAAAACAAAAACCCCAAATATGTGTTTCTTATAAATTCTAATGGTATAAAGGAGAATAGACAATTTATAATGCTAAAATATATAATATCCTAACTATAAATTCTATATACCCAGTTGATTCATGTATAACTTGTTCACTGATTTGTGTCAAACATATTCAGCCATGATTTGACAAATGGACTTAGGTCTCAATCGATACCTTTAATTTTTCCATCAAATGTATTGTCCTTAAGGGGTTGGAGAGATGACTCAGTGGTTAGGTGCTTGGATAGCTTTTGCAGAGGACCTGAGTTCAGTTCCCAGAACCCACATCAGGTGGCTCACAGCTGCCTGTAAGTACAGCTCCTGAGAACTCTCATTTGAGGCCTCCACGGACACATGGACACATGTCACAGACACACAGACACACAGACACGCAAATATCCATATCAGTAAATCTTTAAAGATCTATTGTCCTTAGACCTGCTATGTGGTCTTCACACAAATTGTATTTATTAAAAATTATATTTATGGGCTGGAGAGATGGCTCAGAGGTTAAGAGCACTGGCTGCTCTTCCAGAGGTCCTGAGTTCAGTTCCCAGCAACCACATGGTGGCTCATGACCATCAATAATGAGATCTAGTGCCCTCTTCTGGTGTACAGGCATACTGTACACATAATAAATAAATAATAAATAAAAATTGTATTTATTAAGCAAGGTCTTAGTGAATTGGGTAATAGTTTTCAAACACTAGAAAAAAGATTTCTTCTCTCTTGCATTCAGGTATAGCGCATGGCTGGGCTAATCTGCCTCACTCACATTTTCTTCCTTATCTCTTTCTCAAATGTAGCCCCACCTACAAAGCAATAAATATACCAAGCTCTGATTTGTAGTATTTGTCTACTGCAAGGACTTACACACACCTACTCAGCTGGGCCAGTTTCCAGTGTGTGACATCACTGAGCTGAGTTTAGAAGAGGTGTGCAGCAGGAAACCACTGTGTGAGGGCCAGGCCAGAAGGGAGCTCAGGGCCAGGCCTTCAGGCTGTGTCTCCCATCGCTGAGGTATGATCGTGTCTGCTGTGGTGGGAGAGGCCAGACCACTAACCTGGCAAAGCAGTCCAGGACATCCATCCTGAAACCCGTCACCAGGCTTTCAGGGCTTGGCTAAATGAAGTGAAGAAGTTCTGGAACAGACTTTGCCTTTTCGGAATGAGAAGACCATGGAGTCTCCAGGATGCTATGTCTTATGGCATTATCAGCTTTATAAGCAGAATGGAGAGGGAGTGTATCTGAGAGCTGCCGGGGGTTCAGACCAATTATCTGTACTTCACACACAGGTCCGCCCTGAGAGGGATGCATCATGGAGGAAACTGAGGCAGGAGCACTTAGGATCCCACAGAGTCCTACCAGAGTCAGGGCCAGAGCTGCGAACCCAGCCGCCCCACTCTTCGCAGTGACCCTGAGCTGCTGTCCCCCTCAGAGCGGGGGCACTCTCTCTCCTTTCTGGGATGCGCTGAGCCTAGGACTCCTGTGGCTCCAACATGTAACATGAACAAGGCAGGCCCAGGCGGTGGGGCTAGCAGCTTAGACGACTTGGGGATTTTTATTTTATAGAGAGAGTAGAGGCCAGGCATGGCACATGACTTTAATCCTAGCACTTGTGAGGCACAGGCAGGTGAGTTCGAGGCTAGTGTGATCTACACAAAAAGTTCCAGTCCAGCCAGGGCTACACAGTGAGACCCTGTCTGAAAAGCAAAAACAAACAAACCACCACCACAACAACAAAACCAAACAGCAACAAAACACAAAACTTACCTCAACCAGGGAGGGCTTCCTCAGTGTTTGCCTTCTCTGTCTGTTTTCTCTGGAAAAGTGAAGCAACGCCCTAGAAAGCCAGCTCAGGGGGCCTGAAAGAAAATTCCAGAATAGCTGGCCTCACTATCTCTTCCGTGCAGAGTGGGATGTGGCCCCTTGGGTGTGCCCGGGTGCAGGTTAAGGGTAGCAGGAGTGATTCAAGTGGGAAGGGCTGGCACATGCCTGCTTTTAGAAAGCAAGAAGAACCTGAGGGGAGATGGGAAAGTCCCTGTGGGCAGGAAGCTGGTGGAGCAGGAGGAGGTAACCCACCCAGCCTTCAGCATGCAGCCTGAGGAGGAAGTAAGGGCCCATTCTACTCGGGTACTATCACTAGCACAGAGTCACAAGTGACCCCCCAGAAAGCATCACTACTGAAAGGACATCTGAGGGAGGGATCACCCAGGCTGCATTTGGGGCTTTTGTGTTTCTTTTTTGTATGGGAGTGTGTGTGTGTGTGTGTGTGTGTGTGTGTGTGTGTGTGTGTATGTGTATGTGTGTGTTTGAGTCAGGGTCTTACTATGCATCTCTGGCTGTCCTGGAACTCGCTATAGACCAAACTGGCCACAGACTCAGAGATCCACCTGCCTCCTGAGTGCTGGGATTAAAGGCATGTGTCATCCACCATGCTTAGCTGGGTTTGTAAGTCTCAAAAATCACCAGCACCACTGACTAGAATATTCTCTGCCGTTGGAGTAGCTCATGGGCTGTTCTCTGGCCTTCTCCCTAATAAGTCTGTTCACAGGCCACAGGGCAAACTAGGCAAGGTGCAGGTCTGTCTGGGGGGGGGGGGACAGGAGGCCCCTGGGGTAGATGAAGGGCAACTCGGAGGAGGTGCCAGTTTCCAGCTGAAAGAGGAGGTTCAGTGGCCCCAGTGGAGGATGAGAAGGCTATGGGGGGGGGGGGGGGGGCAGCCTGGTGCTGGAGGAGAGTAGACAGCGTCCCCACAGAAGAAGCAAGGGTTCCGAGGCCAATCTCTACAGAGGGTGTGGCCAGCTAAGCCAGGATCTGAAGGACCACGGAGCCAGTCTCTCTTATCAGGGGAGGGTTATAAGCATAGAAAGGAGAAGCCCAGAATGAACCTTTGCTGTTGGCCTGGAATTGGAGACACGGATGTGAACTCCAGTTTCAATCTACATCATCAAAGAGTGAGAAAGTATGGGCACAGATGTGTATCTGTAAGTCAAGGGCATAGACAGACCTGTGTCTCCTAGCTCAGTCTCCAAAGGCCTCGGGACAGTCACAACCTGATCTCCACAGGCTCACACAGCCGCTGCCTTCTGACGCTATTCATGCTCCACTGGTCAGAGAAGGGCTCTACAGAGAGGAGGTGAGTCCAGAGCTGGGGCAGGGAGAGCAGAGAACACAGAAAATAACGTAGCTTGTGGTGCAAACCTGTGATCCCAGCACATGGAAGACAGGCAGGTGGATCTCTGTGAGTTCAAGGCCAGTCCGGGGTGCCTGGTCCATACAGAGAGTTCCAGATCAACCGGGGCTACACAGTGAGACCTCATTAGAAGAAGAAGGAGAAGAGGAGGAGGAGGAGAAATGTCTGAGTGATGGTGACATGCAGCACACAGAAGCTGGCTTGAAGGGGCTCCCACTGACTAAATCTGACATCATTCGAGCATGAAATAGTGATAATAGATTATAGCCCATTACAACCCATTAAATAAAAAGGGAATCCATGTGAGGCCAAATATACATTCATTGTACTAGTCATAGTTACATTCATAAACATACTTATCACTAATTATTAACTATAATGATTTACTTGATGAGTAAAAGGATTTTTATGTAGTTTCAAAGTACCACTCCATAAAATACTTAACTAATTACAAAGGGAAAATAACTCTATATAGAAAAGTCTGGAAGACACTACCTCGTTCAAGTGACACAGTCACACCAGGGATGGAGTGGACAGAAATCACGCCATGGGAACACAGTGTCTCACGTACTGTTCCTTCCAGAGTTGAAACCTCCATTCAGTCCGCACACCAGAAAACAGAAAACTCGAGCTGGCTCAGCAATACTCGAATGCTGTCATCGTCAATTAATAAAAGATCAGAGACTCCCTGACTGAAGGGAGATAAAAGACAGTCAAATACCACACATTTCTGCCCTGAATCCTTCTGCTTATGTGAACGAAATGTCAAAGCTGTCAAGTTCAACATGGTGTTGTCTGTGTCAACCTTAACAATCGGAGAAGGGCATGAGGCTGGAAGTTTATGGGCTGGGAGGGATGGCTCAGTGGGTAAAGAGCCTGCAATACAAGCAGGAAGACCTGAGTTCGGATCCTCAGCACTCACATAAAAGCAGGGCAAGCCCAGCACCAGGGAAGCAGAAACGGCGGATCCCTGAATCAGTGAGCTCCAGGTTCAGTGAGCGAGCCTGCCCCCAAAATAAGATAGAGAGTGAGTGAGATAGACAACTGACATGCACCTGGGCGTGCGTACATGCACGCACATGCACTGGGGGTTTGTGAATGAAAGGTTATTTATAAAACCTACTTCTATTAGTTCAAGATTTGCTGAGAAAATGCCAGTCTAACCTGGTAATGAAAACATCTGGCGTAATCCTCCCCATTTTATGTTTACAAACTTCCTCTAACTTTAGTCTCCTCAAACATGCCATAGTTCCGAAGGTGTACATAGTCCCACAGTGATGCTCTGATCATTCCTAGTAAACACCACAGCTGTTTGCTACTGTTTTTGTATGCATGTATATGTGCGCATGTATACATGCATGCATGTTTAAACATTGTACACGTGGGGTGCTTGTGTGTGGGTTTCTGTGTGCATATAAGTGTGTAGAGGTCAACCCGAGCTGTCCTTCTCAGGTGTCACCCACTTTTTAAAAATTGATCACTGTCATTTGTGTGTCTGATGTCTGTGTGGGGGTCAGAAGGCAATTCTGCAGCGTCAGCTCTCTCTTTACCGGATGTGGGTTCTAGAGGTCAAACTCAGGTCATCGGGCTTCCACGGCAAGTGCTTCATCCACCCAGCCATCCCTATTCTCACCTTGTGGAGTTTCCTTGCTTTCTTTCTTTCTTTCTTTCTTTCTTTCTTTCTTTCTTTCTTTCTTTCTTTCTTTTTTTTTTTAA
>CABHPP010129925.1:11135-50733 GCA_902168425.1 Peromyscus attwateri | reverse complement strand
ATGGCATTTAAAATGTTTTAATAACTTAGAAAATTTTTCTTTTTTGTTATGACTATGAGACATGTCGGCTCCTGGCAGTACCAATCTACTTCAGAGAGAATATGGGCATTGAAGAAACTGCATATAGAGTTAACTTTCATTGTGGCAAATGTTAGCCACTGGACAACAAGGTATCCTCGAATCTACTGCTGACAACAGGACAAAATGGACAGACAGGACATGAAACAAAGGACTACTGATTCTTGCCAAAACAAGTGTGGTTGTGGCTTTATCAAAAGGCATCTCCTGAGGCCAGGACAATATGGCACCATCCCTGAAGTGGCCTTTGCAATCCGGAAAAGGTACAGTGCCCTTTCCTTCGAAGGCAGCTGAACAGGCAGTGGCCCGATGGCTTCTGATGTGCAATGGAACAGCAGCTGAAATAGTTATTCTTGAAGAGTAACTAAGCTCACGTCTCTCAATAGCAGACTGGCATTTAATAGAGGGATGTGGAGAATGGGATGCTGAGAAGCCACACATACACGGTCAAGAAGAATGGACAGCTGGATTAAAAAACCATCAACAATTTCCAGAATTTAAGATCCTGAGTCATGACATGACACTAGTGGAATTCAGGTGTTTCTGGTACATGGACTGCTCTCACCCAAGGTGAGGTTGAACTGTTGACCTTGTGTACGTCCTACTTCACAAATGAGTCTGTCAGATATGCTAAGCCTATAGGCTGAAGATGATGCCCCAACACTGTGGAGAAACATCAGGTGACTGTCCAGGCGGCTGGCTGTTTCTGTCAACTCACAATTTTTTGGAAGTTGCTTGCATGTACTTCCTGTTTTTATTTTTGTTAGCTAATATTATTTCCTTCTTGTGTCTCTGAAGGAGTTGAAGATTATTTAGTTATAGTTGAAGATTAATTAGTATAGAAAGTGAATTAGATACAATAGGATAGATAATAGAATTATTTTCTCTGAATTTGTTAAATACAAATAGACTAGACATTGTTCTTGTATATATTGTATATAGTTATTGTACTTCTGTATATAGTTTTTCTTATGTTAGTTATAAGCGTTTTCCTTTTTTCTTTTTATTAAATAGAAAAGGGGAAATATGGTGATATTTTCTTTGTACCAAAATGTTATTTGTATGTTAATAAATAAAGTTGCCTGGGGGTCAGAGCTATTAGTAACCCATAGGAAAGCAGGGCAGTGGTGGTGTACGTTTGAGCTAGGTAAGTCTCTGTGTGTCCAGGGATACAGCCAGCATTGGATACACATGCCTTTAATCTCATTACCAACCATAGAACACCTGGAGGTCTATACAGACAGGCTGTAATGAGGCAGTCCTGTGGTTGGGTTTACAACCAATGAGAAGGCAGGACAGAGACTATATAAAGACTTTAACACAGGAAGTACCAGCTCCTTCGGAGAGGTAGGACCACTGCAGGAGGAAAGGTAAGGTTTTGGCTCTTAGCTCTGACCTCTTGGCTTTCTTCTTTGCATTGGTTCTGTGTTTCTTATTTATACGACGGTTGGTTACATCTACATATCTGTGTACAAATATTAACTCCAAATGAATCTGGGACCGTATTGAATGACTTGTAAGTTGGAAATTGCTAGGGGAAAGCACACAAGCTTCTGCAGAGACTGACATTGTAGGTGTGCTGTCAGCTATTATTCACTGTTGTTAGGGTGTCTGCAGATACAGGGATGCTCATAATATTCCTGTAACCATGCTTACCAACCAACACATAGTTGGTTTGCTATAAATGCAATATCTTTAACAGTGTATCATTAACTCTAGCTTTCTCAGTTACTCTTTCATGGCGCATCTTTCCAAGAAAGCTCATGTCTAACTGTAGACTAAGCTACTGTTTCATTAAACAAAAGACGGTTATTGTTTTTTTACAGAGTGCCTATCTCCTTCACATTCCAGCTTTCTGCCACCTGCAACTGAATTCTGAACATGTCAGGACCTCATTTAGCCTCCTTGCAGTCTCTGTCCTATTGTATCATTAAACATGACTATGGCTCATGATTTATGACATTTTATCAGAGAAGCAGGCATTCCCATTCATGCTCTGTAATGTAACTACTATGAGTGAGATGTATTTTTAAGGTTATTTAACACTGAATCAAAATAATTAGGTCAGTGTATTGAGATCAAACCATAAAACAAAGGCAAAACAAATGTGTATGAACACTGAATAGATAATTAGTGAATTTACATTGTTTTTATTATAGAAAAATAATTTTCAAATGTATAAACTAGGCCTGTTTAACTAGAAAGCTGAAAGGGAGAGAAAAGAGTTACTATTTTGTAGAACAGAGGTAGCCCAGAAATGATGCACAGAGGGTAAAAGTTATAATTAACTATGCTGTTTTTATTAATGTATATAGTTCTGTTTTGTTGAATAAATAATCATAGTGTAGATATTTTTCATGCCACTGGGAAGATAGAATATGGTTATAAAAGTGAACACATAGGGCCTTTACCTTCATGAGTGTGCAGTAGTAGTTTAGTTGAGCTAATTTTAAAGGTATAAATTCTTTGACATTATAAGGAGAAATGGAAATGCTAAGGACAGAAATAATGTGTCGCTAAAGGGCTAGTTAATAAATGGAGGAGTTTCTCTGATTAGAACATAAAAAGTGGAACACTCCAGAAGAAAGAAAGTCCTAGGTGGGGGAAAAATGAACAGAACTCTTACAATAAGAAAATAAGCAAATATGGAAGACACATATAAAAAGGAAAGATTTGGTCTGGATGGTACTTTTTAACTTTAAAATTTATTTTATTTAGTTAGTTACCGTGTGGGGGATCATGGATCAATGGCACATGTGTGTGGGTGGAGGGATGCAAAAGGCAAATTGTGGGAGTCCCGACACCCTTTCACTAAGTCGGTTCTGGAGAAAGAAGTTACGTAGGAGTATCTTTACCTACTTAACCATTTTGTTGGTCCAGTAATGCTTCCGTCCTTCCTACTTTCCAGGGGTGCAGAGTGGTAGAGTGTTGTTATTGAGAATTGATCATACCTAGGGTCTTGTGAATGCTAGACATCTACTATAACACTGTGCTACCTTCCATCGCTGAATAGAACTCTAAATATTCATGTAGAACTTCTAAATGCCAGACAAAATGGTTTTAATGTTTTTGGGGGGATTAGGTAAAAAAAAAATGCTATAAAATACAATGGTTTTTTTTTTTTTTTGGTATACTTCAACGAATGTTTTATTTGAAATATTTTGTTTCCATAGCATTCATGCTTCTCTTTATGTCTTTCTAAAACAAACTGATAAGAAAAGACCTTAAGTGCAGTTTTACTAATTCATAGGATAAGAATTCCAATACTGGTGTAGTTGTAGGAAGATCATTTGCTCTGCAGTGGACCTGTGGGAAAATATGGCATGTTTTTTCATCCTCTATAAATTGCTGATGGCTACACAAAGATGACTGGAAATTCTTAACAATGTACGCATCACTGGGAATTTCACTCTTCAGTTAGTGAATTTCTGATCCAACTATA
Source organism: Peromyscus attwateri (assembly GCA_902168425.1). NCBI lineage: Eukaryota > Metazoa > Chordata > Mammalia > Rodentia > Cricetidae > Peromyscus > Peromyscus attwateri. The sequence goes on along the minus strand of CABHPP010129925.1, from coordinate 47,213 downwards.
CAGAGGATATGGCACACTAGATTTTCAATGAAGACCAACTCTTCAACAGGCTTGTTATCACTGGTTTCTTCCAAAGCCTAGAAAGAGCACTAGTAATTTTGTGATACACTGTCAGTCATTTTTTTTTATGTAATTCAATAAACTACTATTTTAAATGTAATGTTTTCTTATGTGCAGTCTGTCATTTTATTATAAAATCCCTATTTCAAGATTTTATTTTTACTTTTGATACAGTATAATATCTTAAGGTCTCCTTAATGTGGCTGACAATCCTTATTTTAGGAATTGTGCTGATTCATCCTGTATGGGGATAGAGTCCCAAAGAGTAAGCATCATACAATGTGACTTACAGCACCAGGTTCTAGAATTATATTTATGATATGGGTGGGTGGAGGTGGGCATGAGATTTGGGTCCAGGATTAAAGGTGAAAAACAATTTTCCATGTGAAAGGAATCAATTGTAATGTCTTCATTGACAGAGATTGAATGGGTGTGTCCTGCTGTCCAAGAGAGTGTGTAATTCAAATATGCTGTTGTGCAGGATGAAAACATAGGTAGGATGATTGATAGACAGACAACTAAATACATGGTTTGAGGGAATAGTCAGGAATTCTTCATACTAAAAAATAGCATTCATGGGTTCATGTAACACGGACTGTTTGAATTGCTGCAGGGATTTCATACATCTGTGTGAAGTTGAATATTACAATCACCTCAATGCACAAGATTCTGTTGCGTGTACCGCATGTGTTTTTCTGACAGACTTTGACAGTCCCAAAAGGAATGGCATGCAAAATTGCCCGAGGAGTAGCAAAGTGGCTTCAAAAACCAAATAATATAGAAGCAAAATTCCCACTTGTATAAATAAACAAAATTAGGTAACATTTCAATAATTTAAATGTGTTTTCTCTGTGTAAAATGTAGCAGAAAGTTAGAACAATGTTTTTAGAGCACCTCCGTATGTACTTTGCTTGAAGAATACAATTAAAGATCTGTCACAGTTATTCACCTTACAAATATTAGAATGTAACTATAAGGATTTTCCCAGTTAATGTCAAAATTTTTAAACTAATAAGCTAGTTATTGGAGTGATGGCCCATGTCTATACTAAACACAACACTCAGGACACTGAGACAGGAGGATCAGAGCAAGTCTAGCTTGGTCTACCTAGTGGCAAGACTGTCTATATCATCTACTGATAAAGGGGGGAAAGGGAGTATTTAGTAGTGATAGAGTTTTCTGCACCTCTGATGAGCTATAATTTGGGAGTCTAGGGGCCCTGAAAACCACAAATCTCCAAAATCACTATGGACCAGTGTCTTCTGGACTCATCTTGTAAACTCCAAGGATGAATTTCAGGGACAGCATGAGGGTAAGATTTTAGAGAGGATTATTTTGTACATTGGTAAACTACTGCTTAAGAAAAAGGAAACAGAGGGCAGAGAGTCAAAGATGAACTCACAGAGGCCAGCTCTGAGCAGTGGAGCAATGTAAGACATTGTCTTAAAGAAAATTAAACAATACTAATGTATACACTAAAAATTTTTAAAATTCTTTATTGTTTGTTTTCTTGATTCTTTGGGGATTTCACATATTACACCCCAACATCCTTCATCTCCCAGTTCCTCCATATCCACCCCATACCCTTGTAGTGCCCCACAAAGAAAAACTAAAAAAATAATAAAAAATGATAAAAAGGTAAAAATAAATAATAAAAATGAAAAATACAAACAAGAATATCAATATCAATTAAAAAATAAAACAAAGAAAAGAGAACAAGCAAGCAAACAGAAAAAACAAAAGAAAAAAAAACAGGAAAAAAATAAAAACAAAAACCAAAGAACCAGCACCCCACTCTGGCTTTACTTTCCTTAGTGGCACTGGGTGCTGTGGTATATCAGCCAGGATACTCTTGTGTCCATACAGCTTTACTTCAAATGTTCATTGCATAATGACATGAACTTAGCTGTCTTGTTTTATCTAGTCAAACCAACCACTAGATGCTCCAGGATCTACACTGTTCATAGTGGAGAGTCTAAGTCAAACCAGATTCTTCTGTTTGGGGGTGTTTGTTTGTTTTTATGAATTTTGTTTGTTTGTTTTTGTTTTTATTGTTTGTTTTTAGGTTTCTATAAATTTTTAAATTATCTCAAAGGAAAGGATGGTTTTCAAGGTATCCACTTTCTTTAAGATCTTCACTTGTCTGATGCATTCACTGTTAGTTTATCTTGCTTGTGCAGCACTATGAGGCTTAAACTTGTTTTTAAAAAGTAATTTAAAAAAAGAGAATGGTGTGTTATTCAGTACTAGACACACATGAGGTAGATGGCAGGAGTGACAGAATAGGCATAGAACCCAGCTACTTTGAAACTGAAGCAGGAAGATTGCAACTTCAATGCCAGACCAGGATTCAGTATTAGTTCAAGAAAAGATTGATGACAAAAATACTGTGAATCTTTTTGTTATCAGTGTTTTAAATAAGAGAATTGGATTCATCTTTCTGTACTTTTTTTTAAAAAAAAGATTATATATTTCTAAAAGAAAAGAAATTATTTAGCATTTATTAAGACATTGTATAACTGAAATTCACTAATGAAGAATGAAATTCCCAATGACACACACAATGGTAGAATTTCCATAGTTATCTTTGTGTAGCGATCAGCAACTTATAGAGGATGAAAAAAATGTGCCATATTTTCCCACTGGTCCACTGCAGAGCAAATGGTCTTCCTGCAACTGCACCAGTATCGGAATTCATATCCTATGAATTAGTAAAACTGCACTTAATGTCTTTTCTTAACTCTTTGGTTTAGAAAGTTGTGAAGAGGAGCATGAATGCTACAAAGAAAGGAAACAAGCAGTTGAGTCCTAGGTAGGTTGCCAGTGACCTTCTGATCTAGATGCTTTTTATAGGACTCATGGCACAAACACACGTACACTATAGATAAACAGGTGAAACAGGGCATATGTTAGCCTGCTTGATATCGATAATCACTTCACAATATAAACAAATGTCGAAAATTATATGTATCAAATATGCATAGTTCTATCAGTTACATACAAATAAAGTTGGTATTATTTTGATTTCTTTTATTTTTCAATTATTTTATTTTATTTTTCAGTAATAAACTAAATGCAAGAAGTTTTGAAGATCTAAACCCACATTGGTTTAGTAGCCCAACACACAAGCCTTCAAGCATTATTAGTATTTCTGCTCACTCCCTTCTATGTATTTCCTTAGCATTGAGTGATGATAAATTGCTATTCTATCACTGTTCCCTTTGTTATTTATAAATGGAATTAGATTAAGCTATTTTCTCCAGTGGAAACTCTAATTGCAGTGCACTTTTTATGACCTGAGGACTCTAGGTTTTTTTTCTTGATTGAAGACTGCAAGCAGCCTGATTTCATCAGCTATTGAAGCTGTGTGTTCAAATGGCTACAGCTATTAGATCATAAAATAATCATCTGTTGTTTATAAGGGAGCAAATCTTCATTCAGGACATATAAAAGGCTCTTATGCAGAGGTATAGATTGCTCTTATTCTATTCATTCTGCATACATTATGAAAAATGATTGTGTAATACCTGAGCAGCACAATTTCCCTTTGCAAAAATAAGCCAAATGCAAACTAAGAATATGTTAACTTCTCTTTATGCAAGAGACTTCTTTATTTTCTACAAAATAAACTCACAAGGTTTGAAATATGTGTCAGTTGATTGAAATTTTATGCCAGTGTGTGTTTCAAAGATGTCTGGATTAGGTGAAGTGGACAGGAGAAAGAAGAATTTCACTAAAGGAAGAATGTGGCAATTTAATCTGTAGGTTCAAGTAACAGGATAGAACAATATTTAAAGTGAGCTAAAGAAATGAAATGCCAGTCCAATTTATTCAATATGTTGTTGAGCTATTTGAAAGTTATTTTCCTATCACTAATGATAAGTACATTTTTAAATTTTATAATATATTTCTTATATATGATATGGACACAAATATAAATTTATGACTATTCTAGAACTGTCTTTCCTTATAGTCATTGTATACACTTGAAGCAATCTAGTTAGGTACATATAAATATATGTGTATACATATCTATGCATACATCATTTATTCATTACTATATAGTATAAACATGTACTATATTTTACAAAACCATACCTTAGTTTTACCTATGACAAATAATGAATGTTTGTAGCATTTGGAGCCATATAAACCCCTTTTCAATAATTATCACAGAAAACCTGTGTGGTTATTTTATCTGTTTCCTTTCCATTATTGCTCTTACAGCCTTTCTTTCTTTACATTTCCACCCAGGATAACATCATCCCAAATACTCGGGCCTGGGAATGAAGTACAGTAGGAAATAATTGCCACGCTATATGTGGTTGATTATGATACTGCTGTATTTTAGATCTGTGATGTCCTGAAAGGAATGTTATATCATAGTCTCTGGCTGGTGCTAACTCCCAGTAAGTGTTAGAGATCCAAAAGTTAGGGCCAAGCAGGAGGTATTTAGGACAAGTGCATGTGCCACCCCAGGTGGTAAAGGAACCCCAGCCTCTTCCTTTTCTTCTCTTTGGCTTCCTTATGGTAAAGTGAGCAGTTTTGTTCCACCTCAGGCCCCCCCAAAACAAGGCCTACCAACCAGTTATGAAATGAAGCTTCTAAAATGATGAATTAAACGTATTTCTCTTCATTTTCAGTCATCTCCAATATCTGTCTTAGTCACAGAAAGTAAATGAAAAGATATGTTAAGAACCAATACTGGTAAATCTGAACCTAATTCCAACTCTGTCCTTTTGAGGCAAAGTCCACATGGCATTTTCCCTGATGTGTCACAATGACAACTAACACAGAATATATTTCAATCTCAAATGATCTGTCTCCCAAATACCCACTGCCCCTGTCTTTATCATGTTCATGAGTGCCCTGCTTGTCTTTATCATGTTCATGAGTGCCCTGCCTCTGTCTTTATCATGTTCATGAGTGTTCTGCCTCTGTCCATTGACCAGCCTGACCCATAGACACCTTGTTCCCTTCTTCTATTTCTTCTGCATACTCACCCTCCCATCTCTCATTCTATTCATTGTTTCGCTCTACACTCTTCAGACCCTTGGCTGGTTCTGACGTACTAATATGTTTACTTTTTGATTGCTCTGACTATTTTGGCTTAAACATCCAGATTTGATTCATATTTTGCCCTTGTTGCACGTTCATCCATTCTACCCAGATAAACAAAACATTGTCTGAAATGCAAACACATGTTAAATATTCCAACAGCAGTCTCTAGTCCTAGTCTTAAAGTACTTACCTTAGAACATACAAATGTTTATGCTGTTGTTAGTGCAATTCTACCTGACATAAACCCGTTCTCTCCTTTTATTTCCTTCTTTACTCTTTACTTTTGATGTCCAAGCTATCCAAGAAGTCGTGAGCCACTTGCCTCAGGGCTGGGATTTCAGGCTTTGCCAACAAATTTTGTGCCATGCCTCACTGTTTACTGGTATTTTATCTTTTTCATTACAGCATGCGCATCCTATGCCCTCTGACATCACTAATCTCCTCTCCGAAAGATTGACATTCTTCCTCTTCATCATCTAAAACCGAAATTCCTTTCTCAGTGTGAATGCAAGTATTCCATCTACAAGGACATCCTGACACAGGCTGACAGTCCTTATCCTGGCTCCTTTCCCGACCACACAGAAGAGTGTGAACTTACACGACCCTGCATACATTACACTCTTTTGTAACATTGACACATTTGTCTGTGTCTCCTTACAGACAAATCTGTCTTTAACTTTGTACATATCCATAATACCATAGGACATGACAGAAGATAAATATCTTAAAACAAATGCTACATATTATATGTCATTTTCTTATGATTTGGAGTCTAAAAGAAAAATGTGTCACAGAGAAGCCAACAAGGTATTGAAAGTCATATTGAAGATAGAGAATTTAATAAATTCAGTGTTCTTTGGGATGATTCTTTACAATTATTTCTTTACATTTAGAAACAAAGTATAAAAACTGTATGACCAGCCTTTCTAAATTGGGTCAAGCGAAATGACTCACACAAAGAATGGTACCTAGAAGAAGCATGGCCTATCTACTGCACACAAGCACATCCTGGAGGGAGCTTTGAGAAACATGCTACTCAGGCATCCAAGGAAATCCAGAAATGTGACATGAAGGAGGTCAGAACTCCTAGTGTGTGCATTTGATACCAGGCTCAACAAAGCCATCTGGGCCAAAGGAATAAGGAATTTTCTATATCATAACCATGTACATTTATCAGAAAATATAATGAGTATGTGAATTCACCAAACAGGAGTTATGCTTTGATGATGTATATCTCTGTTATCACATGCAAATATCTTTAGACAATCAGTGTAGATGAGAACTAACTGCCGAGTATCAAAATCAAACATAACTCCCCTCCAAAATAAATAAAAGTAAAACCCGCAAAAACATGACTAATTAAAACTGACATATACAAATACCTACAGATTTGAGTCTTCAAAGAAAACCATATTATTTTAGCTAGTCCTTCTGCATTAAAATATCTTATCTGGATGTGTAATGCCGTGTGGTTCTTTTATCACTATAAACATTTAATATAAAGCCTATAAAATTTATGCATCATTAAAATCATCTTGTTTTTGATTTGTTTTTCCTTTTGAATTTAGTGTTGCAATAAAAATAGGACAGATCATTCTGTACATATTCCTCAAATGCACCATGTTGTAATTGACAGTGGCATTCCGGTATGTGCTGCTTTTATAGAGCTATGATGTTAGGATAAATCAGTATTTGTGTAAAGCATGATGATAATGTTTATTTAAAGCTTTTTGTGCATCCATTGTATCAAGGTTGATGCTATAAACATCTTTGCTTTCATATTCTGTCTTCATTATGAGCATAATTATTTTGATAGATAAGGAGATTTTCATTTTTCATTCTTTAATTTCTGCAACTAACAGCTATAAAGTAAGTTCTTTGTCATCTGAGACTTTAGAGTTTTTTTTTCCAGTTAAAAAAGTAGCCTTACTTTCTATATTCTTTTAAAAATGATGTGAGGCTATGCAGGTTATATTTCATATTATGTTCGTATTCTTTGTCACATGTATGAATAATGCATCTTTACTCATTTAGAAATGTTCTAAAACTACAATCTGGCTGATGTATTATGTGGCGGTACAGGCTTAAATGTATTAGTCTAGGTACAATTTTTTTCTTAGTATAGATTTAGAATGGTTATGTATCAGTAGTTAATATTCTCTAATTTCATTAATTTTTAAAATATACCATAATCATTGTTCATATTAACACATGGAAAAGATATGAATCATTTTCAGGAATATATTATTAGACTTTATGGAATATAATAGATAATTTTATCAGTAGATTTTTTTGGAAGAGAAAATAACTTTACACAAAATATTATTAATGTATAAAATCGTAACTATAAAATATATTTAAAGAAATATAGCAATTATTTATGTATTTATATAAGCAAACTAAGTCAAAGTTAACAATGAATCAATTCAAACACAGAAAAATATACATTAAAAAGACATTTTCTTCTAACATCTTTGATTGATCAAAACCTTAATGCCCTATGAACATAGAAAACAACCTCAAAAGAGATTACATCTTTGTGGAACAAGAGAAACATGTTTAAAAGGTGAGGAACTCTAAATTTATACACACATGGAGTTAGAGAGCGCATGGAAGAAGCAACTTAATAAAAAAATGCCTGCAAATTCTTAACACTGCTTCTAAGGGTTTTATTTTGTTGTTGTTGTTTGTTTTGTACATTTTGTTCAGTTAGATATGGCTGTACTAATTAATTTCCTGTAATTAAATTCAGTAGTTTTGTAGATGTGTTCCCCATTCAATTCTATGCAGTAGAATTCCTACAAAGAATTTCCATTTTCTAAATATCAAAAGGAAGTGTTAGGTGTGAGAAGTATTTGCTCTAAATTTCCACATTGGTGACTTAGCATGACTATCCTAAGTGTATAGGTTCTTCTTTGGTTCTTAAAATGAAGAAATGTGGATAAGGATGATAGCCATAAGGACACTGCAAATGAAATCTACTTTGATAATCTACTTCATCCAAGGTAGAAAGGCTATTATCAAAATTAAAGGGCAACAAATCCTGACCAGGATGTGAGGCAGAGCTAACTGTTAATCAATGCCTAGGGATATACAAAGTAGTAGCAAATCAGTGAAGAAAGCAGTGTAGGGATTTCTCATAAGATAAAAGTCAACCTACCATACTACTCAACTATATCACTCTTAGGCATATACTCAAAGGACACTCTATCTACCATAAGGGCGCTTAATATTTGTGTTTATTTTGCTCTATTTATAATAGCAAGAAAATGGGACCAACCTGAATGCTCATTAATAGATGAGTAGAAAATGAAAATGTGCTATATATTCACAACAGATTTTCATTCAACATTAAGTAAATGTTAAGTTATATGAGTTGTAATTAATATGGACCTATTCCTTTATAGACCTCTTAGTCTCCAAGGCTTCTGTGATACAGAGGACAAATGACTCATTAGAGCTGTAGAGACACCTAAGAGGGGTTCCATCATATTCTTTCCCTGGGACATACACGACTTGGGGGCATGAGATAAGCTACCATTTTAGCCCAGGTGTGATCATTGGCTTTGGCCTCCAAGCATGATTATTGAATACCCAGAAGATCAATTGCACAGTTACTAAGATCAGAGTTAAAATTTAGCTCTTGTATAACACAGACAAAGTTTCATAGAAACAGAATTTTAAATGAATTCTGACTCTCTTTAAGACTTATTTTTTGTTAATTAGATGCTTAATACATTCATGAGAAATTATAAGCAACTGTCTTGATAGACCAAAATCTTTGTTCTTTAAGCACAGTAATTACTCAAGAAAAGCTGAAAGCATAGAAATAAGTCATTCTCACAAATCTCTGGATTCTGGAATAGCAGAATTTAGAGGCCCATGCCCCAATTAGAGTAATTGTACTTGAGGATAAAACTTTACTCTGAATTAGGAAACATTATAGTCAATGTAATATTCAAAGGAATACAAATTTATTCAGACCACTTTCAGAATCATATTTAAGATAAAATTAAATGAAATAACATCTTCTCTAAGCCTATTAAATCATACATACTTTTTGTTTTCTTTTTTATACTATTAGTTCTGTAATTGTCTCAAACGAATGTTGGGTAACTTAACAGTACTAAACCATGTGATCATTTACTTATAAGCCAAAATTAGAACCACAGAAATAATATAGACACATAAGGACATGTAGAATATGAACGCATATGTATTCATATAAATAGTCTTATAGCAAGATAGATCAATGAACAAATGCTTCAGATTTTATAGATTTACTCATATCATTAGCCTGTCAACTTTATATTTAGATTGCTTATCTAATATTTTTTTCATAGCAGTAAACACTTCTTAATCTAAAATCTTTACTTTTAAAGACAAGATGTCAGACATAAGCAAAGTAGAAGATAGTAGAATTCATACTCACAGAGACTAACCTGATTAATGTATACTTTTAGGTAGGCTAAGCAAATATGAAGAGATTAGTTTTAAAATAATATTTTATAGCCCCCAGTTTAAATTAGGGAAGAAAATAACCTGAACAATCCTACTTTTGAAAGAGAGAATTGCAGGAAGATAGGCAATAGATTTGTAGCTTAATGTAATACATTAAAATTTATCTTACACATATTAGAAATTAAGTATTATGTTAAGATTATAATAATATAGAGACTTTAATTATGCACAGAATAAACTTATATAGACTTTAAATTTTACCACTGTATAAGGAAATTCAATATAAAGACCTTTGAAAAACATACAGCCATCAATTTAAATATATCACAGCCTTAACACAAATATTAGATTTAGCACTCATATAGTAAGAATGTTTCTGGCCGGGCGGTGGTGGCGCACTCCTTTAATCCCAGCACTCGGGAGGCAGAGCCAGGCGGATCTCTGTGAGTTCGAGGCCAGCCTGGACTACCAAGTGAGTCCCAGAAAAGGCGCAAAGCTACACAGAGAAACCCTGTCTCGAAAAACCAAAAAAAAAAAAAAAAAAAAGAATGTTTCTGAAAAATTTATTACTCTAAAAGGTGAAATTTTAACGTAAATTACTTATAGGTGTTTTAACTATCATAAAACATTTTACCTCCTACAGTTCATGTACCCATGACTATTTGAATAATCAAACAGAATTTTTTTTTTCCAGAATCTGTTTCGGAATGAAATTATTACCCAAATCCACATAGTTAATGCTAAATCACACAGCTTAATAACATTTGTGTCTTATGAGAACAATCAATAGTTTTATGTTAATAAATAATATTTTAAGGTTTTATTTAACTTTGAATAGACTAAAAGATGCTATGTTAATGGCTTGAGAAAGGAAGTTTACAAACATGTACTTACTGTGTCTTAATATATACCTGAAACATACATGTCCATATAAACATACATTAGTGTTTTAAGTAGGCATATTCAGAAGTAAAAGAAAAGTAAAAGGTACAATTATAGGGTGCACTGAAAATGATTGAAAAACAATTGACTTCAGGGTTTATTACTTAATTATTTGTGATATTTAGTAGTTTGAAGGAGAGATGATACTCACAGGCTCATTTGGGGAAATTTATGGAATCTTTAGGAGAGCATGACTTGCTGGAGAAATACAACACTGAGTGTGGGCTTTGAGGTTTTATAGCCTGGCCTCACTTCTTCCTGTTCTCTGTCCCTGTCTCTCTCTGTGTGTCTTACTGTCTCTTTCTCTCTCTCTCTCTCTCTCTCTCTCTCTCTCTCTCTCTCTCTCCTGGGTGTGTGTGTGGGTGGGTGTGTGCGCATATGTGTGTGCGCGTGTTTGTATGTGTGTGTGTGTGTTTCCCTCTGCTTTCTATGACTTATTTTTAGGGATAGAAATGATATGAAAGTAAGAGTACCTGGAAAGAGGCTGTGAGTAAAATGGGTGATTGATTAGAACTTCAATGATGTAGAGAGGTTGGAATGTTGGAAATCAGAGCCTAATTATTATGGGCTATCTTTAGCCTCTCAATATCCATTTATTGCCCTCTTCTGCACCATACCAAACAGCTTTGCTATTACAGGGAAATCCTTTGTAATGTGCAAAGGAAGTTCCATATTATCTCACCAACATGTTGAACGCCAGCAACTGGTATGAGGTTTACATCTCAGATTTCTCATTTTTGCTTAGATTTTCCCTAAACCTTACTTGTTTAACTACTGCTCTAACATTTTTTGATTTCTCTGTAGACTTCTGTTATGCTTATCATTGTCTTTATTCTGAAAAAACAAATCCTTCCAGTATCATCTGTAGATCTAGCTAAGTGTTCCCTTAATCTATTTTTATTATAAATATTCATTCACTCATTTCTTCACTGAACATAACAGTTTTGCTGGGTATTATAGTCTGTTCTGGCAGCTGTGGTCTTTCAGAACTTGTATTATATCAAACAAAATGATTATCCTTCTGGTTTTTAAAAGTTTCTCATGAGAAATCCAGTGTCATTCTGCTGATTCTGACTTTATAAGTGGGCCCATGGGCACCCACATGCATATTAAGTGTGTTATATCCTCTGAAGTTGAAATTACAGACAGTAGTTAGGTGCTGTAACCTCTAAGCCATCTACCCTGCCTCCTCAACATGTTTTTTTTTTTTAAATAAGGAAAGCAATATAGAGCTTTGTGGTGATGTATTGTGTACTCTAATATACTTTCTTGAGGATCAGAGGACAGAGCTAGCTAGATTAGACATAGAGGTCAATCAGTGGTGTTATACAACTTTAATCCTATCACTTGGGAGGCAGAGATTCGTCTGGATCTCTGTGAGTTCAAGGTCACACTGGGCTACAGGAGAGAAACAGAGCCAGACAGTGGTGGCACACACCTTTGATCTCATGCCTTTGCTTGGGAAGCACACAGGCCTTTAATCGCAGGAAGTAATACGGCAGGGCAGAGAAATGTATATAAGGTGTGAGGAAACAGGAATTCACTCTCACTTTTTTTAAAATTTATTTTATTTTATTTTACAATATAATTTAATTTTACATATCAGCCACGGATTCCCTTGTTCTGCCCCCTCCTGCCCTGCTCCCCTTCCCCCTAGCCCACCCCCCATTCCCATCTCCTCCAGGGCAAAGACTCCCCTGAGGATTGAGATCAACCCGGTGGACTCAGTCCAGGCCGGTCTAGTCCCCTCCTCCCAGACTGAGCCAAGCTTCTCTGCTAAGCCCCAGGTTTCAAACAGCCAATTCATGCACTGAGCACAGGACCCGGTACCACTGCCTGGATGCCTTCCAAACAGATCAAGCCAATCAACTGTCTCATCTATTCAGAGGGCCTGATCCAGTTGGGGGCCCCTCAGCCATTGGTTCATAGATCATGTGTTTCCATTCCTTTGGCTATTTGTCCCTGTGCTTTATCCAACCTTGGTCTCAACAATTCTCGCTCATATAAACCCTCCTCTTTCTCGCCAATTGGACTCCTGGAGCTCCACCCGGGGCCTGGCCGTGGATCTCTGCATCCAGTTCCCCCAGTCATTGGATGGGGTTTCTAGCATGACAATTAGGGTGTTTGGCCATCCTATCACCAGAGTAGGTCAGTTAGGACTGTTTCTCGACCATTGCCAGCAGTCTATTGTGGGGGCATCTTTGTGGATTTCTGTGGGCCTCTCTAGCACTTTGCTTCTTCCTATTCTCATGTGCTCTTCATTTACCATGAACATTTCTTGTTTTCCCTCTCTGTTCTTGATCCAGCTGGGATCTCCCGCTCCCCCAAGCTCTCTTTCCCTCTACCCTCGCCCTTCATTACCCCCACTCACGTCCAGACTGTTCATGTAGATCTCATCCATTTCTCCGTCATTGGGCGATCCCTGTGTCTTTCTCGGGGTCCTGTTTTCCAGGTAGCCTCCATGGTGTTGTGAGTAGCCGTCCAGTCATCCTTGTTCCACAACTAGTATCCTCCTATGAGTGAGTACATACCATGTTTGTCTTTCTGAGTCTGGGTTACCTCACTCAGGATGATTTTTTCTAGATCCATCCATTTGCCTGCAAACCTCATGATGTCATTGTTTTTCTCTGCTGAGTAGTATTCCATTGTGTATATGTACCACATTTTATTTATCCATTCTTCAGCTGAAGGGCATCTAGGTTGTTTCCAGGTTCTGGCTAGGAATTCACTCTCTTTAGGCTAAGGATTTCATAGAGGTAAGTACTAGTGGCTGGCTGATCTGTTTCTCTGATCTTTCAGCTTTCACCCTGATATCTGGCTCTAGGTTTTCTATTCAGAAGACCCATCTGAATTCGAACAAAAGGCATGAATTGGGAGGCATAGTTAACCTTTGAAGACAACATTGTGTATAACTAGAGGTGTAGAAGAGATATCTAGGGGAAAGATATAGCTTATGAAAATGGACAGGCCTAAATGTTCACTCTCATCCAGACTCTCATACAACTTCTCCAGATTTTAGAATCCTGCATCATAATTGGGTGCCCTCTCTGGTGGGTTGCCCGGTTATAAACTTTGAGCCTCTTTTTGGATGTTCATATTGCCAGTGTTGCCTAGTCAGTTGGCAGTGTTTCATACACACCAGATTCTCAGACATGGCTATGACTTCCTAGTGCTCTAATTTTTTTTATTATTTTTTATGTTTTGTTTTGAGATAGGTGGTCACCCCTACCCTCCTGTCTATATTATCCTTGTATTCAATATAGCTCAAATAACTTCATAGTGCAAGACTTGTATCATTCTCCTTATTACATATCTGTCCTCACTCTATGTAAAGCCAAGACAAAACGATAGTATACAGATATAACACTAAACAAAACAATAATTAGGGGGTCATATATAATACAGGTTTGTGCCTAAAATGGTAAAAGCATAGCAATAATATTAGTTTCTGTATTTCTTGACTTTTTTCACGTGTCACATATTCAAAATGAAGACAATTTACATCTTAGGTTCATTTTCTCATCGAAATGTTTTAATCAGCTGCCACTGTGCTTCTGTTGTGGTTTTTGACACATCTAAATAATGACTGCCAGGAGCACGTCTCATTTAATCTCTTAGGGCATGGAGATATTTTTCTGCAAAAAAAAAAAAAAGTGGGTGTCATGAATAACTGTATGTAGTCAAAAGAGCAGAAGTGTGAAAATATATGTCACATTTGCCTGAAAGACATATGTACATTATGGAAAGCAGATTCGCTTTATACATATGCAGGTGCTAAAGGATTATCCTGAGAGGAGCTAGAGTCCCTAATCAGAAGTTAGTACTGCCAGTAGTCAGATTCTCACTTCTTCCTGTGGTTTCTGTTTGTTGTTAAGCAGAGTGAGAACTAATGTGTATTAAGGGGAATGAACACAGTTTTGTGAAATGCAGTCAAACCTACTCTCTGAAAGAGTTGCAATGCTGTGGGATGTTCTGTATGGCAAATGTATTGCTAATAAAACACTGATTGGCCAGTGGCTAGGCAGGAAGTATAGGCGGGACTAACAGAGAGAATAAAAAGAACAGGAAGGTGGAAGGAGACACAGCCAGCCGCCGCCAGGACAAGCAGCATGTAAAGATGCCAGTAAGTCACGAGCCATGTGGCAAGGTATAGATTTATAGAAATGGATTAATTTAAGATATAAGGACAGTTAGCAAGAAGCCTGCCACGGCCATACAGTTTGTAAGCAATGTAAGTCTGTGTGTTTCCTTGGTTGGGTCTGAGCGGCTGTGGGACTGGCAGGTGACAGAGATCTATCCTGACCGTGGGCCAGGCAGGAAAACTCAAGCCACATTGCAATGCTTCTATTTTCATTCACTGTTCTTCCAACTTAACTTTTTTTTTCCCTTTGGAGGTCCTATAAGAAAAATCGGGCCATCTTAGGCTAAAACAATAATGGTTTTTATGTGGAATGTCATAATTGTGAACTAATTTTGTAAATATCAACGTGCATCTTCAGCATTCCATTGTGGAAGCCATCAATTTATCAAAGGAGAATGTTTATAAATGTAAGTGTGTTGAATGAAAGAGTATCATAAAGCCATCATATGGCATGGATTTCATGAATTTTTTTTTGCAGATCTGTCTCTCAAATTTAACATCAAATTGAATCAGAAAACAGAAATAAAATCAGCTGAGGAGTCATATTTGAATGAAAGATTTTAAGTTGTGATCACAATGTCTTACCAACAGTTATTTTTCTTATATATAATATTAATATAAAAATGAACAAAATGGATATATATAAGAACAAACAGTTGATATGGTCTTGGTTTAAGTACATAGTAGTAAATATAAGATATAGTTGATAAAATATGAGCAATAATTAATGATCTGTAATGTCAGAAATGTTGGAAGCTTAATGACAATGCCTGACACTGGATGATGAATCATTTATTGAGAAATAAATTCTTATTTCTCATAAAAACCCACAGGCTGCAACTGCAGTATACCCCTCAATGCCTTCTTTGTTGTACTCTATGTCTTTGTCACCAATTCTGAACAAACACTGTAGTTTTCCTTTTATTTTGTCCTTCTTTATTCATAAACCCACATACACTGGGTTTCTTCTGATGATTCTCAACAACAAACTCATGTCATTTATCTGTCTCAAGACATTGACCTTTGAAATTATTGTTTACCAATACAATACACAAACTTCTCTCATTATGAACAATGTAATACTTGATTTGCAAAATACACTAAATAACAATACAAAACATCATTAAAATATATTTATCACCTTTTTATAATTCTCTTCTAGGTTTCTTCTCTTTGTATAATGTGTTTAAAATGTATCTGCAATATAAGATAATTCACTAGAAAGTGTACATCTAACTTTTAACTCCTAAGAGCTCCAGAGTAAAAGTTATGTTTTTAAATACAAACATCTAATCTGTGATGGTGAATATTTGTAAAGTAGTAATATTTTAAATAGACTAGATTTAGGTTCAACTGTACATATATCAATCTGCTAGAAATCTCAAAGGAAAGGTCACTGTCATAGTATTAAAATTAATGTTGACAACACCTGGAATTTTCGTATAATTAATAAACTCCATGAAATATGCCATATTCATATGGAAAGTTAAAAAAAACATTGTATGTGAGCTATATAGAAAATGCTAGCATTTACATCCTCAAATTAAATTGATATTAATACAAAAAACTAATGATTACTCCAATATTTCTTAGATTGCAAGATACATTTTGATTCTATAATATGACTTTGTACATGTTTTAATTTGTAAAATGTAAGCCATTATTAAGAATACTCAAGACAACTTCCATAGCAAAAAATAATGAAGACACATTAAAACCCATAGTAAGGATAAAACCCACTAAATTATTTTCTAATAGAAATAACTCCAAAACATATCTCTTCAATGTTATTTCCAGTACATCTTTTATTGTTATTTCCAATTACTCAAAATTTATAGTCAATATTATGACTTTTTTTTCTCTTTTAATCTATATTTGGATTGTGGCTATTCCCCGAAATACAAAGTAAGTGTATGGAATGCATTGCTTGTTAATGTGGTTATAAGTACTGTAAGACTGAGAAACACACACACACACACACACACACACACACACACAGACACATCCTCACTTTCTCACTCATTCTCAGCCTCGTGTGACATATTTTCATCTTTTGACTGACTTATAAAGACTTTCCAGCTTTAGCTGATGTACCATATACTCAGGTAATAATCTATTTTTTTTTATTTTACTATAATATATTTTCAAATTTGCCAGTAAAGTTCTCTGATGCTAATAATTCCTCAAAACACATGTACAGAACTAAGAATATAGCTACAGTGCTTGCCTGGCATGCGTGAAGCCCATATAAACTAGAAGAAGAGGTGCATGCATACACTTCCATCACTTTGAAGTAGAGGATATGACAAATAAAACAAACGCTAACTTGCAAAAATAGTGCTCACACCACCAATCCTCATTGTAAGATGTTACACACTTGTGAGAAGCAAAATACAATTCTTACAACTCTAAAATCTCACAGTTTCTGATAAGATTTTAAACACTTAATTCTCAAGTGTTTTTAGTTAGGATATTTTGTTGAATTTCAACGCACTAATTGGAACAAAAGTGAGCATGTTACTGAATCTTCATACTTCATGACCTCTTAATGGTTGAGTATAAAGAAGTAGAACTTACTGAAGTTGAGAGCAGAGTGATAACTAGAATGTTCTGAGGGAGGTTTCACCACAATGAAGTGCTGGTCAAGTGGGGTCAAGTGTTTAGAAGTGGTAAGTTCTGCAAATTTATTGTACAACATAGTTACTACTGATACATTAATGTATTTAAAAGTAGCTAAGAGAGTAGACGTGAAATGTCTTTACCATGGAACAAATAGTACATGAAGTGACAGGTGAAGTTAGCTACATGATTTAGCTCTTTCTCAATATGCACCTATACCAAGCAAACATCTTGGAGTTTTACTCTGCAAATGTGCATATTATTTGTTAAGTAAAATGAATGATTTAAGCTAAAGCCTCTTGAAAATGACACATAGAGGATTCACTGAAAATTTTAAAACTTTTGTTAAATGAAAAGAAATCTAAATTTAGGAGTACAAAAACCTAGATAATAGAAAAAAAAAGAAAAAAAACACAGAAGTGGTTTTTTGAAAACATTGATTCCCAGAAGGACATAATAACATGGACTATGAAGAAAGAAATATTTACTAGAGTTGCTTTCAGATGTTGCAGAAGTACCCAGAAGAAATACATGAAGGAGTGGGTATTTTGTTCTGTTTATTTCTTATATTTTAGGCAGGCTGTGAGTGGAGTAATGCACAGGAGGAAAACCACTGAAAGAGAAGAGAGATAAGTACTTGCAGGTGTAATTAAATAACTCATTTCATGGAGTTTGAACAGGAAATTAACAAATCACAGCAAGCTCTTTTAAATATACATATTTTTCATTATGAACAATGTGATCCTACTTCAATATGTAAGAAAGGACGTTTCACTTGAGTTTGGTTATGTTAAAAAAACAATTGCTTATTTACAGAATTAAAGTGTCTTATCTGTTAACAGAATGCTAGTAGAGATAAGATTATTTTACGCTAATTTCACAAGAGGTGCATGTGTGCTTATGGCTACACTCAGATGGAACACTCAGTGTATGAGAAAAGCTCCAGCCTTTCCACTAAATACAAGACAACTTATATAATTGCAGGGATGTGAGAATGAGCAGAGGTCAGAAGTTCAAGTGCAACGAGTCTTTGAATGTATTACCTGTAGCCCAGACACCAGGGAGTCAACTAGAAAAAAGCAAAGAGATCAGTAAGCATCAGCAGTGACTCAAAGCAGGAGGCCGGCTTGGTCAAGATTCTTGCTTCCCAAAATTTCTAGGATTTTTATTCTGTCAAGGCTGATATTTGAACACTCATATCTTTCTTTGATGGACACTTATATCATTATTCTGGTGTGAAATAGCTACCCTTTGGAAGTGAGCAGTAAAGAACACAGCATATATTTCTCACTACTGTTTTGGCATTTTCCCACAGAGACAATGAAATAGTCACCATCCTGTCTGCGGATATCTGTGTGGCTGTTATTACTAAAGAAATGACAGCTAACAGTTTTGACCTTAGGAGGCATTGCTATCCAAAAGGCTGCATTCTGGTTGCCTAGCCTCGCACAAAAACTACCTACTACTGAAATGATGTGCCCTATTCTTCCAAAACATATACCCCTATTTTCAGTTTTCTATAAAATTCTCTTCTTTCCTTTGTGTCACATATCCATGGCTACCAGTAGCCTCCTAAATGGATCTGTCCAACTGAAGGGTCATACCGGAAACTTACATTAATCCTTTCCTTCTGATTATAACTTTTCAATCCCATTTGTTTCCTCAGTAGCACAAGCTACAGGCAAGTCACTGAGGGTGCAATTGTGAAAAAGGCAAGTACTCAGTGTAGAGTCCCAGTATTCAGTGTTCAATGCCATCAGTTTAATAGAGCTCAGCTTCCATATCATTGGAAACTTGAACTAATTAACTAAGGTTAGATAGTTAAAAATAAATAAACAAATTCAACATAAAGAATTCAAGGAGATAGGTGTACTGGTGCAATTAAATAGTCACATAACACATACAGAAACTGCACCAAGACACTGTAGGACTTATGTGTACCATTTTTATGTGTATTGCAAATAGAAAAAAAAAATACAGGGAAAACTATCAGATATGTCTTAGTCTCACCTGTAAACTTTGCCAAAGACAGGGAACTAATCAGGAAAATCAAACATGTTCCATGTTTGTTACCTGAAAATTTTCAGTCACTTGTCTTTAAATTATATCTAAGGCAAGGTCTCCCCCTGGGGAGTCAGCAGAGCCTGGTACGTTCAGTTGAGGCAGGTCCAAATCCTTCCCCCCTGCACCAAGGCTGTGTAAAGTGTCTCACCATAGGCACTAAGTTCCAAAAAGCCAGTTCATGCACTAGGGACAGGTCCAGATCCCACTGCCTGGGGGGCCCCTAAACAGTTCAAGCTAAACAACTGTCTCACTTATCCAGAGGGCCTAGTCCAGTACCATGGGGGGTCCTCAGCTATTGGTCCACAGTTCATGTGTTTCCACTAGTTTGGCTAGTTGTCTCTATACCTATTCCAATCATGGTCTCGATATCTCTCGCTCATAGAATCCCTCCTCTCTCTCATCAACTGGACTCCTGGAGCTTTGCCTGGGACCGGCCATGGATCTCTGCATCTCCTTCCATCAGTCACTGGATGAGGGTTCTATCATGACAGTTAGAGTATTCAGCCATCTGATCACCAGAGTAGGTTAGCTTAGGCACCCTCTTGACCATTGCCAGTAGTCTATGGGTGGATTGGGTGGAAAGACTGGCGGGAGGGAGGAGGGAGGACAGGGGAATCTGTGGCTGATATGTAAAATGAATAGAAAATCTCTTAATAAAAAATTTAAAAATAGAAAAAAGTAAATTATATCTAAATGATTTTTCTGAACCAGTCTGTTTCTTCTTACAGTGTTGATAACATTCTCCCAAGAAATCTCACAAAATACAAGTAGAAAGGGATAAAATGGAAGAAGAAGAATATAAATAGAATACTGGGTGATGCATTTAACCATGAAATATCTCTGTATTTGCAGGCAGGATGATAGTAAGTTCACTGATTCAGAAATAAATAAATATTCAAATACTTATCAACTGTTAAAATGTGAACATGACAATATTAAGCTGACTCTAGAATTCTTCTTCCATGCTACCAATTAACTTGTTAAAATATTAACTATTTTAGATCCCACATATAGAGTTATAGTACTCTGTGATGCAGGGAATATCTTCTATCCTATAGTAAAATAATCAATGGAAATAAAAATCAACAACTTTCACTTATACAATACCTGTGAGGAACATTGGAGATGATTCCTTCACATATGAAAGCAGCGCATGAATTGATCTTTCAATGACTTTAAGCAATAGAACCTGTGATAATCTTGTGTCTTAGTTAGGGTTTCTATTGCTTTGAAGAGATACTATATCCACAGCAACTTGTATAAAGAAACATTTAATTGGGGCTGGCTTACAGTTTTGGAGGTTCAACCCATAATCATCATGGTGGAATATGGCAGCACACAGGCATACACTGTGCTGAAGGAGGAGCTGAGAGTTCTACATCTTGGTCCATGGGTAGTAGAAGAAGACTGGGTGCCACACTGGGTATAGCTTGAGCATATGAGACTCACCATCTGCCCCCATAGTGACATGCTTCCTTGAACAAGGCCATACTCCAACAAGGTCACACCTCTTAATAGTGCCACTTCCTATGAGCCAAGCATTTAAACATATGTGTCTATGGGAGCCATACCTTTCAAACCATTACATCCTGTATCCTAGAGAATCATGGAAATTTAAAATGAAGCAGATATCCCAAGAAGCTGTGACAGTCATTTGATAATACTGTGTCCAAAGAGGGAAGATAATACTGTGGCAGGAGAAGTGATAATCTAAAGGACACTTATGCTCTTCCCTTTGACTGTCAAATGGTTGAGACCTAGTGGTCCCCACAGAACTGCAATTTCCCCAGGTATCTCATGTTTTGAAAGAAAAATGGTGAAACTGGTATGAGCCAGAGGATAAGTTTATCTCCCAAGAATTTCTGAAAACATGTCAGGTTACTTAGGAATATTGAAAGGGAGACAATGATGTGTCAATGATGCATAGGATGACAGTATTGCCAGTACTACTTAGTGATACATATTAATGCCCTATATCTAAATGTGTATCTCAATTCAGTACCCAGAAGTTAAATCATGGGTAATTGTATGATTAGATATGTTTGTTTCTCTTCTCAGTGTGGCTACATTGAATCTTTCTCCACTTTTCTTTACTACTTACTTATTTTTACTTATTTTATTGAGATATTGAAGAACAAGTTTAGCTGTTAGGCCTGGCTGGGCTCAGGTTCTGACCCTAAAACCTCTAGTAACAAGGTAACAACAGTGCTTTAAGCATGATGTCAATGGCTGGGTTTTCTATGGTCTTTTTGTGAAATGCCAATTGCAAAGAATCACACATAAAATAGACATGAGGTGCTGTTTATCCTCTGTATAATCTAAGTATTCATAAAGCTGGCAACGAAAATATGAATCATTTTTTCCTCATCATTATTTAGCATATGTGTGACTGTATTTACTATCTTTGTTTAAGGTTGGTTAATGTGAAGATGCAAGAAATATGGGCACAACTATATATATATATATATATATATGTTTAATTGTATTTATCAGTTAAGTTTTAGAACACTTAATCATGCTAAATCATTCCCTACATACTTCATTTAACTTTAATTTTCTGTTAACATGTTTTGTATTCAATGCCATTTTTGAAATAATGCACATAAATAAAATCAGAGCTCCATAATGGGTAATTACAATAAACATTTTACCTTTGTCTTTTCTTTTTGAATGCTCCAACATATTTTTTGGTATGAGATTTCCATTATTTAGCATGAAATATTAAATTTATATTAGTGTTATTAAATGGAAGATATGATGACCTAATTAGAAAATCATTTGCACTTTCCTTGGTGAGTTATAGCCTGTGATCATCAGCACCTTTTGCGGTCCACCATGCCTAACCCCAAGAACACTTCCAGAATCCATGAGCACCAACTTTCTCCATACAATGCATACTCTATCCAGGATTTCTCAACTGAGTAAAAACGTCTATTGTATTAACAAAAATTCACCTTCTAGTTCTAGACACACAGACATTTAGGATATTGATGACTGAAGTGTCCAACTTCATGTTGATTTATTTGTAGTCATTAGTGTGTGTAAATTGTGAAATATGACTAATCATATCGAGGGTTCTTAGGGATAGTATTTATTGTCAGGAATTTCTGTCCCATTCTTTGTAGATTATAATATGCTCAAATATGAGCCTATCTTTTCCTTTGTATGAATCAAATTGTAAAAGGTCCAGAAATCCACCTTCCTTGCCAAAAAAAGACCTCCAGATTTGTTTACTTCAAAATATGAGAAAATGAACAGTCTATGGAATTGTGAAGAAACAACAAAAAAGAAGATGGCTTGCCTTTTCAGCTTCTCACATCTTTAATATTTCTAATGGAACCATAAAAGCTAGAAGTCATAATTGTATGTCGTATAATGAGTAAATTATCTCTGGGAGTAGACGTAAGTGCAAGATCATGTTTGCAAAAGCAATTCTTAAAGACACAAGATTAACTATGTTGTACTCAGATTGTGAGGCAGTGTTGCTTGGTGATTTTATCAAAAACTTTACAGTGTGATAGACATGATTTTGAATAATGAATCTCCCTCACATTACTTGCCTGATCATAATAAAGCCTTTAACCTCTGTGAGTTTCTTAGTAAAAAATAAAATGTAGTTCTAAGTATGTTTACAGATTTTCTGAAAACTAATTGGAATAATTTTTCATTTATATTCTCTACCCAGCAAGTACTGGTAGTAACCATTAAATGAGAATTTTATTACGATATGCATTAAACTTAAAGTCTATATTCTGCATGTGCAAAATGAAATGCATAGTAGGAGAACAACAATTGTTATCTAGCAAATATCAGAAAATGCAAAGTAGGTGAGTATTGCCCCAATAAAACAGAAACTTGCTTTACAGAATTGGGTCCAAATTATTTTAATTATGTGCACTAACTATAGGCAAATTTCTTTATTTCTCATAATTTTATAATTATCTTTGCTATAATGAAGATTCCAATGCGCAATCATACATCATTTGAAAATAGGTACATTTTGGGAAAATCACTGTTGTTTAAAAAATCATAAAAGATATACATAGTAACAGGCACTGTGTACTTATCCACACCAGTACACAGGGGTACTCATAAAATGGTGTGCATTGCTATTCTCGATCAGCAAGTGCAGAACTTCACAAATAACATCCTTCTGCTCTGTTGGAATGATAGTTGGTTTTAACGCAGACACTGTTGTGTACTTAATGATAGATTCACATGCTGATTGTTCAAGAAAAAAATCAGAACCTCAATTCTCTTGCCCTTCAAAAAAATTAGGAAGCAGACATCAGTAAAGGAAAAAAAATGAATTTATTTTTGTTCAGACAAATTGAGAATTGTAGGGGTTAAATGTCTGATTTTTCCTTATTGTGCCTGCCATCTCATGATTCATAAATGTCATGAACCAAAGGCACAAATCTGAAAATTTAGTGGCCAGACAGATCTGCTTACTTTTGAAAGAGAAAAGAATTCAAAGTCTTGTGGGCAGTAAAATCTTCTCCACACCCATTTCAGTCCTGGAATGTTTGTTTTTTTGTGTGGTGATATTTTGAACAAATAAAGATTGCCTGAAGACCAGAGGAGAGAACAAGCCACTGAGTTAGCCATAGAGGTCAGGTAGTGGTGGCACACACCTTTAATCCCAGCACTAAGGAGGCAGAGACAAAGCTCCATCTGGATTTCTGTAACTTCAAGGCCACACTGAGCTACATGAGATTAATTCAGTCTAAAAGTGAAACAGAGCCAGGCAATGGTGGCATGCAAATTCCAGCCCTTGGGATCACACACCTTTAATTCCAGCACTAGAAAGGTTGAGACAGGAAATGATATGACTGGGCAGAGAAAGGAAAATAAGGAAGGAGACAGGAACCCACTCTCTTTCAGACTGAGGAGTTGGTGAGATAAGAGGTGGTGGCTGTGCCTTGCTCTGCTTCTCTGATTTTTAAGCTTTCACCCTGATATCTGGCTCCAGGTTTTTTTTAAAACCATTTAGGATTCATGCAACAATTTTGTTTTTGTTTGTTTGTTTTATGGGGTGTTTCTTGTTTGCTTTTAATTTCTCTTTCAGGTGGATCCACATTGTGTATGCAGCAGCTCTGTTTGGCTAGGTCTAACATCTATGCATCCATAATATCTTGTGTTCTCCACCACATCCTTCAGAGCTCCACTCAAAGGCTTCTCCGGGTCTTCTTGCAAGAAATATGACACTGTCACATGCTGTTTGGCCCCATGCCCTGCCCGACTGATGAACACATTGATTTTGTAAGTGAAAAACAATGGTCTGATAGAAGAGAGTTGCATAATTGTCTCTCTTTTGAATATTTATTTTTCCTTCCTGAGACTCAGTGTAGGATCACCATTACACTTAAGTGACCGCAGTATCACAAGTGACAGCATTTTATAAAACAGGCGGCTAGTTAGACAACTAAAAGAATGGAAAACACTGGAGATGGACTCGGATCTTACCTCCAGCCCTCAAAATTGATTTAGATCCTAATTCCCTAATAACCCAATAATTTCAAGAAATTAAAGATACCACAATGGTTCTTCTAGTGTTTTGAAAAGAAAGTTAAAGACTGGAGGAAGCAGCATGTCTCTTTAAGACCTAAAGGATGTGAAGCTGAGGAAGACAGAGACAGCAGGGCAGTGCTGATGTCCACTAAGGGAAAGCGTTGCCTTCTAGGAAAGTAGAACGTTTTCTTTCATTATCTTCAGTCTGATTGTTACCTGATTTGGGGACTCAGGCTCTGAATGGAAACATGGCACTTTAAAAAGACGTTTAAAAATGACAAATTCCTACTATTTTCCCTTCCCTCCAACTTAATCCCCATGGAGGCAGGGCACTGGGTGGCTTAAGCTTGCAGTCCTGTATTCTGGAGTCTGAGCCAGAAGAATCACAGCAGGTCTAAGGCCACTCTGGTAATAATAGTGAGCTTTAGGACACCCTGGGCTGCAGAGTGAGATCCAGGCTCAAAACAAAGACAAAAAGTTCATCAAAACATGCCTTTCAAACACCTGGACAGCAGACATCCCTCGTGAAAGCTGATTTACCTGAAGAAATGCTGAAAAAGATGGGAGGAATAACTATCCCCTTCTTGAGATATGTATTTATCCAGTGTGAACTGAATTTATCTGAAAAAAAGAAGCACAGTTTCGTTAAGCAATTTACATGGCTAATTAGTTTAATAGAACTTCTCTGATTTTAGAGAAAGAGAATACTAAAAGTTGGGAGTCAGATTTTCTTTGAATATCATATTACACTTAATTGCTATTTAATGCCCACCTTGTGTTTGATCTAAGTTCTAGGTAACCTTCAGTTGTCTTGTGACTGTACTAACAGATTCCTAGCTTCTACCAACTAATATGCTAAGAATAGAGTCAGATAATATCTGAGGTCTATAAAAATGATTTCCTTGATTTTCTATAACTTTCTTGTCTGATATTTTTACATATATATGTATATATGTATATATATAAATATATGTCTCTATTTATGATTCATTTTAGTTCTTTCACTGTGAAACCTTAACAGAAAAGATACCACCTTGGAAGATGGTGTTCAGGTAACTTAGACCGTGTTCCCATGACACGGTCACTCATATTTGACTCCAGAATAAACTGTCTCTTATTTCTTTTGGGATGACTTTATATTTGTCTCAACATTATCCCAGAAGCCCATTCCTCACTGTAGTTGCTGACAAAGACTTCTGCTACAGATATTCATTGTTTCTGAGCTGTAAGTAAAAAAAAAAAAAGTATAATTTTTCCCTTATCAAACCTCTCTCCCTTCTTTATACAGTGGCCCAAACCCTAAACTTGCTTACTCTGACACTCTGTGTGTTCCCACGCTTTCCCTCACTACCTTCCATACAGGTACTTTAAGAGTTTCAATGCTGAGCTTGCCTATTTTTATAATCTCCAATCCCAGACGCCTGTCTTTCCTTCTCCTCCTGTCCACAACCCTCTTCATGGTAGCCGTTGAAATTAAAGTTTTCCCTTATGTTGTTTCTCTCTCAATCTTGAAAACAAAAGTTGACCTCAATCTTCCTTCTGAGGCCATTTTTTAATACCAAGACCGAGATCCTGCAAAAGGAGTGTCTCTAGTTCTCCAGTCCCAAGATCACATGGATAAATGAAGTCTTTTCTTTTTCTGGTCAAAACACAGCATGTTGCCCATGGCTGAATGGTTTAAGTTTTTTTGAGAAGAATAAACAAAGTAATTGTGTAAAGATAGCAGGTTTTTTACTGAGTATATTTTATCTAGTTAAGATTTACATGGTTATTTAATTATTACAGAAACCACTAAAGGTCACTGATGTTATTTGTAGTTCTCATATGAATTGCTTAGTGGAGGTGGTTTGCCTAAGGTCATCACACAAATCAGACACAATCTGAGCTCTGCCAGGTGCCAACATGTGAATCTTCCATGGAAATTTACGGCATTATATTTGATGTTTGATAAACATTTTGTAAACATCAATTATATTTATTAGCTTTCCCCTTTAATTAAGTTTGTGTCCAGAAAAAGGAAAGCGACTCTCTTGATTTGGTTGGAACAGACTTAGCCTTTCATTATTTTGTAAAAAGACCACACAACAGAGAATTATTATGTGGAAGGACAAACATTATCTTAATCACTACCCTGGCATGTAAACACAAAGAAATGCATGGATTCAAGGCAAAACTTTGAACAATAATTATTTCTTCTGCTTATAAACAAATACTTAGGTTTGTTTTGCATCCTAACTGGTCATAAGTCAATTGCTGAATACAAAGGACCTTGGCCCTGAAAGCCAAGAAAAATTTGCAAGATCCTTTGGAAGACAAGAACATGCAATTGTCCAACAATTTGGCCATTATTATTTTGCTACCATAAGAAAGCCTCAGAGCAAGCAGTATTTCACAGTAAACATGTTTACCCATCATGCCTCACAGTGTAAAAAGCCACAATAAAGTAGAATATGGGTAGTATTGGTACACATTTTAGAGTCATTCACAGATAAATGCATGCTTATTTCTTTAACATGCTTCTAGAAGCAAATAGAAACAAATTTCCATGTTCTTCACCAATAAATAGCAACTTTTATGGCTATAGTAATGTAGTCAATCTAATTTTATTTTTGTTTATTTATTTTCTCCAGTCTTAGTGACATAGGGCAAACTGCAGTAAATGAACAGGGGTATTGAAAAAAGGCTTTAGAAAATATTTGATTGCTGCCTTGCCTTTAGATTTTACAGCTGTTCTGTGTTCGATTAGAGCAGCCTGTGGATGGAAGTAACTTTGAAAAATAAGGCAGGCACTGAATCCTTTTTTAGTACTTTATTTTTGTTTTGTTTTAACAACAGAAGAGGCTCCCTCAAGTGAAGAGTATAAAATTGCTGGACTCTGTAAGGATTCAAAGGAAATTACCTGTGGCCTGAAGTGCACAGAGGAAGAACTCTTAGTTTTTATCAAGATGTAATCGAAGAGCTCAGTGGGATGCACCTGTTTGATCCACAGCTAATACAACATAAAACAAAATATCACAGTGGCTCTGTATTTATATGCAACTCTATAAAGAGACCAAAGAAAGGGATTTACTGAGGTCTCTAGATTTTCAAATTGTTCTGGATAAGTAATC
This sequence comes from Peromyscus attwateri, assembly GCA_902168425.1. Lineage (NCBI taxonomy): Eukaryota > Metazoa > Chordata > Mammalia > Rodentia > Cricetidae > Peromyscus > Peromyscus attwateri. The sequence continues at coordinate 19,244 of CABHPP010129925.1, read as the reverse complement.
ACATTCCACAGTGGAATGAAAACGACTCCATTGAGATCTCAGAAGTCTAAAATCCTGATAGTTACCTATATCTGGTGAGCTTTAGCTAAAATACAGTGTCTGACATTTGTGAGATGCTGAACTTAATCCCTGCAATTTAGACTGGTCAATTTTCTCTTGGACAGTATCAAGCAATTAACTATTTTGTATCTATAGTGTCATAGCTGTTAGAGTGTACTGTGATTTTGACTATTTAGTTTGATTACACACATCTTCCCAAAGTGGCATTGGGTAAATCATGTTCTATTCATATATCATTAAAAAGTTAATATCCGGCCGGGCGCTGGTGGCGCACGCCTTTAATCCCAGCACTCGGGAGGCAGAGGCAGGGGGATCTCTGTGAGTTCGAGGCCAGCCTGGGCTACCAAGTGAGCTCCAGGAAAGGGGCAAAGATACACAGAGAAACCCTGTCTCGAAAAACCAAAAAAAAAAAAAAAAGTTAATATCCCAAGAGTTAAGGTCTACTTATCACGATGGACATTTAGAAATCTTTTAATATCATGAATTTATGATTCATTTACAGATTTTAAAATAAGTTTAAAGTTATAACAATTAACACAAACATGAAACAAAAATGATACAGATTTTAATTAATTGTAATATTCCTATATGTATAAATTATAAAACTGAAGCACCAAAAGTTTAAGTAAATTTATAAAACCACAGAGAAATGAAATATGCAATTTGCTTGAAAATTTACTAATATAGTGTTGTAGAATATTATTTTAGACTGTGTTACATTTGTTTATGTTGTGGAACATTTGCTTAATGATGCAAAGTTGTGTTGCATGATTTTATGTTGCATTTGTTTAACTCTGTGAAGCTGTGTTACTGTGTCTGTCTAAAAAACATGATTGGTCTAATAAAGAGATGAATGGTCAATAGCAAGGCAGGAGAAAGTATAGGCAGGGCTAGCAGGCAGAGAGAATAAATGGAAGGGGGAAAAGATAGAAAGAGGATCAAGGATCGAGAAAAGAAGGGGCCAGCCACCCAGTCACATAGCCAGACACAAAATAAGAAGAAAAGAAAAGATATACAGAAACAGAGAAAGGTAAAAGCCTAGAGGCAAAAGATAAATGGGATAATTTAAGTTCAGAAAAACTGGCTAGCCAGGTGGTGATGTTACATGTTTTTAATCCCAGTACTTGGGAGGTAGAGGCAGGTGGCTCTCTGTGAGTTCCAGGCCAGCCTGGTCTACAGAGCAAATTCCAGGACAGGCTCCAAAGGCTACACTCAGAAACCCTGTCTCTAATAACCAAACAAAAAAAAGAAAAAGAAAGAAAGAAAGAAAGAAAGAAAGAAAGAAAGAAAGAAAGAAAGAAAGAAAGAAAGAAAGAAGGAAAAGCTAGCTAGAAAAGCCAAGATAAGGCCTGGCATTCATAAGAAAGAATAAGTCTCCATGCGTGGTGGGCCCCAAAAGAACCAAAGAGTCAAAAGAATAAAGAGTAAAAAATCAACCACCAACAACAGAGATTTGACTGATGTGTGTGTGTGTGTGTGTGTGTGTGTAAGTACATATTTATATGTGTGTGCATGTATGTGTTGTATATGTATACATACATGTTTTATGTGTATGTATATAATTATATAAATACATGTGTATGTCAATGAAATATCTCAAAAATGAGTTGTGTTGGAGGCAAACATGAGTAACCATAGGCAAGAACATGAATAAAGGTTATCCAAAAACATCTTCAAGCATGATAATAGTTTCCTGAAGTATCTATAGTAACAGAACAAAAGAAATCCTTATGCAAGGCACCTTTGAAGTATTTTGGTGTCAAAGCAGATTACTGCAGAGTGGAGAAATCTTCATTATAGTTCTCAGACACTATCTGACCACATTCTTAACCTTTTGGTTGGTAGAAACAAGTGATCTGCTGGTGCATTCCAAAAGATTCACACAAGGAATTTAGATCAAATGTGCATTTGGACCATATAGCCTATTAGAGAGGCTGAAGAAACCCCAAGAAAATTTGTCTCTGATCCTATTACATTTTACAGTATTTGTAACCAGTTAATCATGGTTACATAACTTTTAACAGGCATAGCATATATACTGGGAAATTTAGTTCATATATATTCATAGGGTATCATATATTTTATATAGAGAAAAATATATATAATATAATATATATGTAATATAGCATACACCACACACATGTAGATACATAGATACATATACACATACACACAAACACAGACACACAGACACACAGACAGACACACACACACACACACACACACACACACATATATATATATATATATATATATATATATATATATATGTTTATCTCTGGTCAAATACCCTTCCCTTCTTTATGGTGAGAATGTTAAACTTATTTCATAGCCTGCATTTAGCCTTCATAGTCTGCTTTCTGGAGCAGGCTCCTGTGTTCCCTGTAATTGGGATCTTGTTCATCTCTTTCCCTGAAAATATTCTCTCATCAGCATATGAAATGACTATAGGGGATTTCCACACAAGACATCCAGGTGATCAGAACACAGGAAGGTGAAGATTTATGTTCTTAACATAAATACGTGTGCCAGTATCTAGATTATCACCTGCTTCCCTGCCATGATGATGGAGTCCCCTGCAGAGAAGAAAGAAAGAAAAAAATGCAAAGAAACCATAGTTGGTAAATGGAAAAGGAAATTATTAGTCTAAATGTCACCATTTTACTCTCCAGATGCAGTTGTATCTAAAGTCAGAATGCCCTAAGCTTCTATGTCAGGAACAATGAATTCCCCATGTAGCTTAATCTTTATGGAGGTGTTAGCAGATTCTAATTCACAATTTATGGATGAAAAGGCAAATTAAACCAGCTCACCGAGAGTTCTAATTTCAGCTCTTTTAAGGCAGGACTTATATTATCTTCCACTTTTGTGCAAATGAAGGCAAGGGGAAAAATTTATGATGAAGGAAAGAGAGAAAAACCAGCGATCACCAGACACATAACAAGCAGAGGAGTGTCAAGATCAAACTGTAATCACTCAGGGAACTCATCCATTGCTTGAATTTTATGATACATTTACTCTATGCTCAATGAGATAAGTGACTATTTTAACATCATATGTAAAATATTTAGGGAAAAATTGACATATAAAGAACTAAGACATAACATGGAAAAGTGATGACTTTGACTAATGAATACATCCATATTGCTCATGGTCCAGTTACAAATGTATGACATATATGTTAATTTACCACTGATAATTCTTACTGTTTATTCCTAGTGGGTACCTGTCATTAGAACTATCTATTCTCAGTCTATCATGGATTTGCTTTTTCTACTTCAAAAGTTCATATAACAGGTTAGAGATGTATCTAAGTTGGTAGAGTGCTTGTCTCATATTTACATAATAAGTTCCAGTCCAGACTGGACTACATAAAAGCAGATCTCAAGAAAATGAATGTCTATATAATTATGATTAAGCAATGTAACTTAAAGCTTCTTTCTAATGAAAATACTATTAATTTATTTTTCCACAAAATGAGAAGTGGCATAAAAGCACGAAGTAAGTAGTGACTAACTGTTAAGAGCCTAGTTGGGTCATGTAGACAGTATCCATCATATCTCTGAGTGGAATTTCATAACCTTGTTCAAGAATCCATGTTCACAAGTGCTGTGTTGAAGGTGCGCTTACTTAAATATACATATGCTCAAATTTATCAGCAAAACATCTTATCAAAGGCGTATAGTGTTTGAATTGTGAAATGAAGTATACTTAATACTATAAAAGCAGTTCTTAGCATCAAGTCATTCTTCCTCTTGTATTGCTTTGGCATTATTTGGTGCATACAAAGGAAATATAGAAGTAAATGAAATCATTTCATGGTTAAACAGTGAAAGCAAAGGTCTGGTTGAATTTTATTAGTGTTTCTAGATGTATTATGATGTAAATACTCAAAATTAGGCTCTAAATATTCCATTTTCCCATGAATATTGATCTGGCTACAAGTGAGGCAAAATAATACAAACAAAGAATTTTCATAAATATAAAAATGTATATCACAATATAGTTTACAAATAATATCAATGGGCTCTTTAGCTTAATTACCTTTGACTGAAGAATTGATAAAGTGAAATGAGTAAATGTAACATGCGGGATTCAACAATAGAATATTATTATGGTGATGTTTTTGAAGATTGATATTAGTCAGTTCATACTATTAAGATCTGTACAAGTTGTGGGACGGTTGTGGCACACACCTCTCATCCCAACACTTGGGAGTCAGAGGAAGGCAGATCTCTGTGAGTTCGAGGTCAACCTGGGCTACAGAGTGAGTTCCAGGACAGGCTCTAATACTACAGAAAGAAACTCTGTCTCAAAAACCAAAATATAAGAAATAAAATTAAATAAAATGATCTGTACAACTCTTTACAGCTGTCAACAGAATTCTTTAGTAAAATTACTTGATGGGAATTGTGTCACAGTGGTACTCTGAAATACTGTCTGGGAGTAAATTGCGCTAAGCTCTTCATGAGCTCCCAAAAGGGAAAGCATTCTTTAATGAAATTTAAAGTCTCTCTCATTAAGATCTCAGAAAAAAATATTGACAAGCTGAGGGACTCTCCAGAGTGAGCAGGAAATTCTGTCTTCTTAACATTGTATAAAAGGCATATTTACATATATTGAAACAGATGTGAATAGAGACAACATTGAAAGCAAAAAAGCTTCTTCTTTAGGGAATTAATTATCCCTCACAGTATTTTTTTTTTAGGTAATTTAATTGTTTTTATTATGGGCATTGTTGAATGCATGTGTACTCATTTTGATAGTGTTTTCCAGGCAAAAAATACGTGAATTAGTGTACTAACCAAATGTTATTGGAATATGATCCTTCCTCAACACCTACCTCCCATTTTCCTTTTGACCGACCTTGGTAAAGTAAAATCATTTAAACTGAATCAACACTAGTGGGGTTTATATATTACATATATAAGATACTTGAGGGAAATAATGATTTACAATAACATTATTAGAGAATAGCTTAATTGAAATTTTATATTCACATTTTTGTTGTTGTTGTTTTTGGTTTTGGTTTTTCGAGACAGGGTTTCTCTAGTTTTAGTGCCTGTCCTGGATCTCGATTTTGCTCTGTAGACCAGACTGGCCTCGAACTCACAGAGATCCACCTGACTCTGCCTCTCGAGTGCTGGGATTAAAGGCGTGTGTACCACCACTGCCTGACTTCACTTTACTTTCAGAGGAATTATTTAAGACATGTATCTTTAAAAGGAATGAAATGATCGCCAAAAGAGGAAACTTGTCTGTTTTTGACATTTGTGTCCTAGATAAAACAATATGCTATATTCTTTAGCATATCACAGTGTAGAAACATGCATAATATATTCTCCGTACTAAAATATACTCCTGCATTCTGGGGAAATTGGAGGTAAAATCAGGAAAGGCTTGCTTGGTGAGCTTTCTACTGTGGTGGGTAGAGTAGTTTAGATTCAACTGTCACAACCATAGTGAACCATCTTTTAAATATAACCACATAATGCCTCCAGGAGTGTTGTTTGGAGTAATAGGTGAATTATGAATACGAATGTCTAGTGTTTTGGACCATGTTTTTAAAGTATATGTGATTATCAGTAATACAGTATTTGAGCAAATATGCATAAAACATATTTGTTAAAGTATACTCATCAGTCAGGTATCTTGATCATAGGCAATTATAACGAATATCAGATATTAGGATATTTTAAACAGTTCTCACACATTTGGCAGTTTTCTCAGACTGTTTTCTTCCTCTCTATTTTCAAATATATAAATACTGAAAATTTATCATTTCTTAGCCCTTAAAGTGAAGGCAAATCTGGCAAAATTATCTTGTAATGAAATGCTAAAGAAAAACTATGGGAGTCAAACAGGGAAGTATTTGATCAGAGACTATTGCAACAGTGTAAAAATTACACATGACATCTATTTTCTTTTACATTTTATAAATATTATTATAAAAAAACTTTCAAGAAAATAAAAATATTACAGGTCAAAAGAAACCAAACCCAAAGTCTACACAACACAATGGAAATCTATACAATTAGAAATTAGAATATGCATTTAGAATGGAAACCACATTAAATATATTTTATGCACATATCCACAACCCAAACAAAAAATTCCATGAAAGCATTAGTACTGGAAAGAGAATTAGCATTATAGACCATTTAATAATGTGTTTCTTACCAAAAAGTGTTTTCAAGTCATTGAGAAATATGGGCCTATGTTGTAAAACTTGGAAGAAATTGAAATACATGCACCTCAAAGAGCATTCAAAATAATTGACGAGCAAGCTTTTACAAGAAAGTGCTCTTTAGAGATAAAGAGGTCCGGCATCCATAGTTAAGAATCTTGCTGTGTAGTGTTTTGCCATACTGGGGGCAAAATGAAACCTATCTTTGTTAGATAGAGATGTCAGTGGTCAGGGTCCGTCAACTGCAGAGTTGGGTCACAACACTCTAGGCTAGATGGTTACCAGGTATCTACATACACTTGCATCTTCTACTCTGTTGTTTTCTTTGCTTTTTCATCCTCAGGATTCCCTAAAATATCCTAATTGATTCCTAAACTCTGCTTTATGGACTCATGATGCATATATACTTTCCTTCTAAAATTTGAGATTCATCTCTGCTTTCCTTTTTATTTTTCCCTACTTCAGAAATAAATGCTAAGTTTTCTCAGATTTTTTTCCATTAACCCAATGGAATTACATGCAGTAAAGGCTTTTGAGTGTGTATTACTAGTGTTGGATAGGAAAATGAAGAGGGGTAGTCCTTAGAGTCAGAATTCCACCCTGCAGATTTTCAGTGAACACACTGAGGTAAAATTTCCAGAAGTCTTTCCACAAGGAAAAAAAAAAGAAGAAAAGAAAAAAAACAAGTGTGTAGTCAAAAGTTTTCCTGTGTCCTGCCTGTCCTGCAGCTGCTCAGACAAGTAAACACACAGAGGCTTATATTATTTACAAAATGTATGGCCTAATGGCTCAGCCTTCTCACTAGCTAGCTCTTATATCATAAATTAACCCATTTACATTAATCTATGTTTGCCACATGTTCCATGGTTCTACTGGACTGCTGGCATGTTGTTCCTTGATAGCAGGCTAGCATCTCTCCTGCCTCTCCTTTCTCTTCCTGTCTATCTGCTTGGATTTCCACCTACCTTTCCCGCACAGCAGAGTCCAGTTATTTGTGGGTCCCGAGCCGAGAAACAACTTAGAGAATCATGGGGAGAGAAGGGAAGGAGCCAAGCACATATAATGAATGACAATAGTCAGTCTGAGACGCATGTCAAGGCTCCGTTTATTGAAAATGATGCTGAAGCTTTATAGGCAGTTTTCAGGTGGGGAGGGGAGCAGAGAGAGCGAGGAGAGAAGAGTGGACATTCCTGAGGGAGGGTTAAGGTGAGGTCACTTTGGTCCCAGGCCCTGCAGCTAGCTGATTAGCATCTGTTTAGAAGGTTTATCTAGTCGTAATTCCCGGAGTCTGGCCGGTACCAGGCCTCTGTCATGGGTTGATTAATACATGTTTCAGGAGGTCTTATCTAATTGTAAATCCTGAAGGCCGCTGTGCCAGGTATCTGAATTTACGAAGTTTTGATAACTCAGGGAAAGTGATACAGCTGCCCGGAGTCTGGTCTCCAACACCTACCTCTAAGCTGCCTTGCCATAGGCCAATTTAGCTTTATTTATCAACCAATCAGAGCAACACATATTCACAGCATACAGAAAGGCATTCCACAGCATGAGTAAAAAGAGACGGAAGGCCTATTTGCATGGATGTATGGATTTACAGACCTAGAGATTTTATAGATCACTGTATTGGTGTCTATTAAAATGAAAACAGGAGGAAACATTCATTAATTCTTGTATGTGCAGAATGATTAATTCTAGTAAAGAGAAAATAAAATAATCTAGAGAGGACTTGTCTGGTAGAGAGAATGACAGAAAGCAGGCAGACATGGTACTATAGCAGTAGCTAAAAGCTTACATCTCACCTACATCCAAGAGTTTGAGAGAGAGAGAGAGAGAGAGAGAGAGAGAGAGAGAGAGAGAGAGAG
>CABHPP010129925.1:0-11125 GCA_902168425.1 Peromyscus attwateri | reverse complement strand
GAGAGAGAGAGAGAGAGAGAGAGAGAGAGAGAGAGAGAGAGAGAGAGAGAGAGAAGAACTGGGAGTGATGTGAGCTTCTGAAGCCTCAAAGCCCACTCCAATAATACATATCCTCCAACAATGAGCCACCTCCTAATACTTCTAAAAAGTTTCCACCAACTGGGGACCAAGTATTTAAATGAATGTGCCTGTAAGGGGAAGGTGCTTTCATTCTAACCACTCTATTGTGGTAATAGAGTACTTGTTTCTTTTGTCCTTACTAAAGAATTCTTTTCTGTTTGTGTAATTTCCAGTGTGTTTCTTATTGTTTGGAATGCCCCATGATTATTTCAGGAATCATTTAGTTATGTTAGTGAATCTAAGAGAAAGAAAACTAACATTTATTTTGAGCTTATTATTTTTAAGAGACAAGGACATTTAAAATAAATTCCTCATTAAAATTTCATTATAGCCTCAGAAAATGGCATTTCTTATCTTCTTATTACAAGGAATAGGACTAAATTTAGGCATAAAAATAAAGCAATGCTCACAACTTTCTTCAACAATTTTTGGTCAAATTTTTTATTTTATTGTAGTATGTCATCACATCAATTTCCAGTCGCTCTTCAGCAGTTTCCAAACAACAAATATTGGGTCCTGTGTTGCAAAGATGATACTCAGAGAAGGCTGAGGCCCCAGGATGTGAAGCCTGAATGGTAAAGAATCCATGCCTCACCCAAAGCCAACAATATGCATTTTGAGTTCCTGGATAAAAATGTATCTGAAAAAAGGAGATCATCATTTTATGAACACATGCATGACAGACAGCAGCATTTAATCTCCCCACAACAGTTCTTAATACTTCAAAGTTACCTTCCAGTTTCCCTGGCAGTACCTCAATGCAGTCATTATTCTTAACTAACCTAGTCATGTTCTGAGACTCTAGAAGGGGAAAAACAAACAAACAACAAAAAACCAAGAAAATAAGGAACAAGAAGTTCTGTTTGTTACAAAGAACAGGTGCCATAAGAATTGTCTCTAGACTTCAAAGACCATTCAGGTAATTGTATAAATGTTAGATCTTGTTTTCCATCTCTTTATTTATTAATAAAAGTCAATGATGAATAAGGGAGGAGGATTTTTGAGCTGATGATTGTTTGATGAATTGAACTGCTGTGTATTTCTAAAATAAAAGGATGCCAGCACATTTGTGCTATTCATTTCCATATAATTTACAAAGTTATTACCTAGTTGCAATATTAGCCACTTTTCTTCATGTACAACATAAAAATTTATGATGGATACATTTTAAATGTGTATCTAAAAGTGTGCATTACAATGAAGTATGATTCATGATGGGAACAAGCATTGCTTCTTCAGTTTTAATTACCTATCCCTTGTAGATGAACTCAGACAAATCTTAAAGCAAAATGTACCTCACCACAGAGGAATACAACAGGCTAACTCGCATAATATATCAAGCATTCTGCATATTAAGAATAGGAGTTATTCCTCTGTTAAATAACTGTCTTGGCCTGAGTTCTGCCTTTTTTATGCAGATGATTATTGAATTATACAATCTACTTTCTCTTGCTCATTACACCATGATAAAGTTTTCTATGGGCAAGAAATATTTTGGTGATTTAAGAAATGCTCATTGAGTTCTGAGAGTTTCTTTTATGTATTTTCTATTGTCTTAGATGACAATTATGTTCATATATTCTAGGACACTAAATGATTCATGGATGCTGCCGTCCTGTGATATTTTATATTGTGCCATAAAATGTGGAGTGGTGTGAAGTAAAGCTAAGCAAGAATCATCTTAGGAAAATGAACCTTTCGGCTTAAATTTTGATGCTAGAACTTTATGAATAATGTACAGTATCAGCAAGTCTGCCAAGATGAACTTCAGAAAGTATGTAGAAAGCACAATGCATAACAAATAGCAGAATGTTAAAAATACTGCCTCATTTTGTATAGTAGAGTGTTTATGATTGGCTTAGTTAGAATTACTATTTCTGTGATGAAACACCATGACCAAAAGCAACTTTGGAAGAAAAGGGTTTATATCACTCAGTTCCATATAACAGGTCACAATCAAAAGCAGTGAGGTCAGGAGCTCAAACAGGGCAGGAACCTGGAGGCAGGAGCTGATGCAAGGGGCATAGAGATGCTTACTGGATTCCTTCATATGGCTTGATCAGCTGATTCCTTATAGAACCCAGGACTACTGGCCCAATTTGCTGGGCCCTCCCACATTAATCACTAAATAAGAAAATGTCCTACAGGCTTGACAACAACCCAAACTAATGGAAGCGTTTTGTTTGTTTGTTTGTTTGTTTGTTTGTTTTTTCAATTGAGGCTACCTATACTCCTATGACTCTAGTTCGTTTCATTTGATGTAAAACTAGCCTGAATAATAGTCTATGGCAAAATTTAGTGATGTACTATATAAAGGTATGTACAGCACATTGCAGAATAGGTGTACTTGGGGTACTTGTCACTGTCTTTGAACACTACTCTGATGCATGTGCAAATTGTCATCTTCCAAATGACATCATAAGTCACCCTGTCCTGTGATTCTTTGATTGCTTCCTTTTCAGATGCAGACAATCTCATCCAATGATTGAGTACCTAAGTATCCCAAGGAGACCATTGAATTCATATATCGCATCCAACTCACGCTGATGAAGATTATGAAATTCAAAATTGTACCTATCTCTTGATTTATTATATGCAGTATACTATCATCAGTGGTCCCATTTATAAGATGACTACTTATTCATTGGAGCAAATGAAATATGTACACACATTTTGGGTATCATTCTAAGGTAGAATATTAATTCATTGGAAAAGCAGAGAGCTTCATTGGAAAAAAAATGTCTGGCATATTAGTGGACAAGTTGTTTGTCATGAGTAATTTTGGGGGAGTTACTTGCAAGTGTCTTTAGTACACTGAAGAAATATGGAGCAGACCATAACCTGATACATAATCTCCTTTCAAATTTTTACTGAAAAACATTTAGATAAAAATCCAACTCAAGTCTGTGGAATGACTCAGCCCTAACAGGCCTGAGGGCCAGCTGGCCCAAATCAGTAATAAGATATTCCCTGAGAGCCACCTGGGTCTGCCTAAGGGCCTTAGCAATAGCAGCTGAAACATGATCTGAGATGACCTGGACCAATGACAGGCAGCCATGTCACACCCGCACATGCATATTCATCAGACCTTCCCCCAGAACGGTGTGGAGTGTATACAAGGTTTGTCTCTTCCTGAATAAACTGAGCTTGTTTCAACATCCTCTCAGAGTCTGTGTTATTAACTCTGTGCCTACTCACCCCCTCCCCCAAAAGGAACAGCACAGGACCCTGCCACACAAGTCCTCTGTTAAATGTCAGACTGATTTTGTTAACATTCTGAACATAAAAATAAGATAGTTATTTAAATTATTAAGATTATATAAAACCATTAAGAAATAAAGAGGGACATTTTTAATGTGTAACCTAAAACTGACCAATAATTATTGATGAGTAGAAGACAGAAAGGATATTCTAATTTATTGTATAACAGTGTATACTTTGTTGTATATGTATATACTTAAGTGTATATTCATTTATAGGTATATATATATACATATAGATATACTTTATGTCTATCTTTGTCTATGGAATTTGAAAGCAGATTAGAAAGGAGAACAACACTTTCCTCTGTGGTGGTGTTCTACCATCTTTGATTTTTGTGCATGGTGAAATTCCTCCTCGGTTAATTTTGTTTTTGTCAGTGTTAGATAGGAGCTAGTAACTTTCTGTCACAAAAGATAACACTTTATCTTCTTGGTGCTACTGTGCTCATATCTATTTTTATTTTAATCAATGAGAAATAAGCATGAAATTTTAAAATCCCCAGATGATTCTTTTATTAATATAATCCATTTTACACAACTTTAAGCATTACTTATTGATATATTTCTTTATGAGAACAGAAACAAGCATACTTATTCTTTATGCCCTGTTCTTATGTGAACTATAAATATGTTTTGTCAAGGTTGAAAATAATTTTATCTTCTTCTATAGTCACAATTGAGTCTCATGTACTTTATTAGAACCCACTATTACAAATCAACACTGAGATTCATTTCTGCAAATGATAAAGTGACAGTAGCCTACATCCTAATCCAAATAACTGATAAAAAGACAAAGCATCTTATCATTGCATACGCTGCATACCCATTAGACAGAACAAAAATGCAAACTTTGACATTTGTGGGAATTGAAATGATCAGGTCCATAGCCACCTCCCTCTCTGCCAGGACAAATCTGCGGGTTAAACAAGCTGCTTTCTAAGCAGAACTGTAATGACGAAACAGTGATGAACAGGGGAACATGGGATTGTCATAGCTCATGCAGTTATGGTCGATGGATAAAGCCACCTCAGAGGGGTTTTATACAGGGTACTCCCAGAAACAAGAGGGAGGTTTCCTCAGAACCACAAGCCTAAGAATTAGGATTCATATATATAATACAAGACTGCAAGATTCTCGTACAGTTATGACAGTAGAGTTTGGGGCCAAGTAGAAACATAAGAAGGCAAATAGTACAACACAGACACATTGGAAACACTTCACCAACACCATCTTACTTGTATTTAAACCAATGGAGACACCAGAAATCAAAAACATTGTAAAAAAAAAAAAATAACATGTGTTACAAGTTAGAGAAATATCACTTTACTCCCCCCACCTCTGACAGATCTTGAATCAGTCCTTGAAGAGGCCACAAAACAGAATCTGGAGGGACAAAGGACTAAAACCCATTTTAGTTTTTCAGAATCCATCCCAAAGTATGTTAGAAAGTCTCTATGAGGATGAGGTAACAAGCCACTAATTGGGCTCTGCGAGAAGAAATGGGTGTGCTTCAAGATTCAGCACAATCTTGAGTGTCTACAATGTCTCATAAGTAATTTTTGTCACAAAATAATTTAAAGGGTTAGCTATTCAAAAAAATGGACACTGTGACTAACAGCTAATAAAATAACAAATCAGTATAAATCAAACCCAAAATGGCTTGCTTTTAGGTATGGGACAGCCAGTTTAAGCCTATTTATCGGTTCATGGAAATAAAGAGGTTTTCCAACACTTGAAAATTACTAGTGCATTTTATGACACATGAGATGATAATAAATACAAGTATATGAAACATTGTCAGGGAAGTAGTATCTACAAAATGGAGAAACTTCTAGAAATGACAGTTACAAAACTGGAATAAAATTTTGTGTTTTATGCTCACAGAAATTATACTAGATAAATAACAGAGAAATAAGATTGAAATAAAAATACAGAGAACAGCTGGCAATTTAAGGATAAAAGGAACCAGTTCAATGTACATAAAACAAGAGTTCCAAAATATGAACCTTTGGGCAGGTTTTAACATTCTGAAAAGTAAATTGAGAATAATTTCCTAAGCATGAGAGAAGTGAATCAAAACACATATTCAAGTAAATTCAACAGGAAATCAAAGATAATTTGAAAAATTCTGAGAAAAAAAAGAATGCTGTATACCAGGAAACAGTACCATGAGTTTCCACCTACTCATCAGAAATAATGGAGGCTCTAGAAATAAAAATGACATTTTATAGTGGTTGTAGAAACAAATACAGACAAAACAAAAAGTATTTTTTTATAAACTCTAGGTTCGAAATTCATGGAAAATCATCTTTAGAAAACCATAAAAATTATTTAGTGGTTTGAAAATATGGATTACAAGAACTGCTCATGGATTTTTTAATGGTAAAAGGACATAAAAACAAATGTAGCAAGTATGTTTATGTTTATATGAACTTATAAAAGAGAATGCATGGTTTTGTTTGTTTTTTAAAATCATAGTCTTAGGATTTAATTGAAATGTATTAAACTATAATCTATGATTTCTAAGTCATATAGGAATATAAGATATAATAATAACCTATAGAATGATACTTACATGTGGGTATGAGAGAAGATACCTGGAATTATGTTCCTGGGAGAAGATTTTACTTGAATAGTCTGAGGAAGAAAGTAGAGTGTGCATCCAAGAGACATAGTGTAAAAATTACAGTTTAAGATACATAATGTGATCTAATTTCAGTGATTTATAAACATATATGTCATTTAAAATAACCAGAGCAGGCAAGTTTAGTCATAATATAGAGGCAAGGATTACTGCATGAAAAATATTGAAATAACACCTGTGCTGATGAGATTTCATCAACTTGACAAAGTAGAGTAACCTGTGGGGAGGGAAACTTTGAGTTTTTGCCCAGATAACTTCAGCTTGTTGGCATATCTGATAGAGACTATTTTGATTAATGATGAATAAGAGAGTAGGCCAGTCTACTGTGGGTGGCACCACACCTAGGTGGGGGGGGGGGGCTAAATTGTAAAGGAAACCTAAGTGGACATAAGCCAGAGAACAACCAGTACCACTCCATGTTCTCTGTTTCAGTTTCTGCCCTGAGCTGCTGCCATGACTTCCCTCAGTGATGAGGGACTTTGACCTGGAAGCATAAGACGAAATAATCTCTTTCCACCTCAAGTTGATTTGGTCAGAAAGTTTTATCAGAACAACAAAAAAGTAAACTAAATGACTACCATTACCTGTGCTGAAGTTATTGGTACTAACTTTCTCTTTTTCTCTAAAATGTAGGTACAAGACAAAATTTCAAATATGTTAAAAATATTATTATTTTTATTATCATTTATTGATATCATTTTCTTATACACAGGTCTTAGTCAGAATTTCTATTGCTGTGAAGAGACACCATGACCACAACAACTCTTATAAGGAAAACATTGAATGGAGGCTGGCTTACAGTTTCAGAGGTTTAGTCTGTTAGTATCATGATTGGACATGGCAGCATGCAGGCACACATGGTGCTGGAGAAGAAGCTGGGAGTTCAATATCTTAATCCACAGGCAGCAGAAGAAGAGACTGTGTATTTGGCATAGCTTGAGCATATGAGGCCCCAAATGCTGCCCCCATAGTGACCCATTTCCTCCAATAAAGCCACACCTCCTAATAGTGTCACTCCCTATGGGTCAAGCATTCAAACACATGAGTCTATTGGGGCTCATACCTATTCAAATCAAAAACAGCATATGTTGAAAATCCTATTCTCAATCAGTGGTTGCTATATATTTATACAATACCTGTCTTGGAATTAATTATCTGAGAACTCTGCATTTTGTAGTTACCTGTCCCATACAGATTTCTAGTTCCTCAATTTGTCTCACTGAATATGGGCTTCTTCTGAAGATAAAAGTAAGCTAACATGCTACCACGTCACAAAAGGGAAAAACTAATAACCTTCAGTATTGTAAGGTTCTTGTGCTCCAAGTCAGGAGATAATTGATTTTACCTATATACTTTCTGTTTTATTCCAGTAATAATACATCTTTAAGAATTCTTTTAGTGCTCATGAACTTGCTATTATAGAAGCAGTTAGGCTTGCTTATGAATTTAGTCATTTAATGCCCTTTTCAATGCAATGCTTCATTTTACTATTCCTTCACTATAAATGTCTAATTGAAGGAAGAACACTCTCAGAAGCTTAAAGATGAACTGTATTACAGGGTTAAAATATCCAGTGGCAGAGGTCAATAATCAGAGATGCTACAAAATAAATAATCACACACATAAAAATTAAATATAGTTTTCAAAATCAAGTAATGTGATTGTCCACACATGGGATACACCTGCCAGCTGGTCATAATTGTGAAACTGGGCATTATTAGATAATGAGTTGGGTCAAGAAGGCAGTGCATTTACCTTTTCTTTACTTTATGTTATCCAAAGTGCCTTTAGGCTTATCTACAGTGAGAAACAACTCAAGAGTCTATTATCTGGTACAAAAATGATTTTCAATTTATCTGCCTCTCCATTTCACACCTTAGCCAATACATCTCCAGGAGACTCTGCTTGCTGGGAGCATTAATTCTTGAATTTGATTAGATGACACTTAATGGGATCAAGCCAACACCTATTTTACCTCCTCTGGACATGTTAATTGCACATTTAGCTTCTATAAATAAATATAATTAAATATACTGCTTAAGAATGTCTCACACTTCACTGGAAACCAGACCAACACTATTGATGGCACCATGAAGAGAGATGAAACCATTGAGTGTCTCCTGGACCCAAGATCAGAAAACAGCTAGTTGTTTCCATGTTTATGATAGTTTTGAAAATGTTTTCCAGAGTGGTATTTTTCTCTAAAATAAACAAGTTAACCTAGGAACTTGACAGATGTCTCAGCAGTTAATAGCACTTGATGTTCTAGCGAAGGACCTGGGTTTTGTTCCTAGCACTTGACTACTGCTTTGTTCCTAACAGTTCATGACAATCAGTTCCAGGGGATCTGACATCCTCTTCTGTCCTATTTATAGATACTGTGCACACACATGCATGCAAACAAATGCTCATCCACATAAAAATAATTAACTTGTAACTGAATTTAAGGAATTAGGATAATCTAATGACATATACTCAATGAGTTGGGAGAAAAAGACACTTATGCCAATATTCTGTTCTCTTTCTTAGTGCTATGCACTTTCTCCAAACAATAACCCAAGTAGAGCCATGCAGTGATAACAGACACTCCACTCACAGTTGGATCATAAAATAAGCTCAGCACTACTAAAGAAAAGTTATAGAAACTGCATATTTTCTTTGCAAGACAATTTAAAGACTTGTATGGCTACTCCATGATTCTCTCTATATACACCAAATCCCTTCCCATGCACACCAAAGGAAAGGGAGGCCACAGAACTTGATGGCCCTTAACCATATTGTTTTTTCAGTAATTTTTTCAAGTAATTCTGGAGGAAAGGGGTTCCCTTCAAGTTTATTGAAGATATCTACATCCTTACAAATACATAGACAACCTGTCATACTTCTCCAAGTGTATACAAAACTACTGAAATATATCATAGGTTTTATCCTTAGAATCTGCAATTTTAATAATGAATAATTTTCAAGTGAACATGATATACATTTTTAAATATTTATTGGAAATATGGTAAGTATGGCATACAAATGTATTCCTAGCTTCTAGAGATAAAAGGAAAGAAGTGAAGAGGGAAGGAAGGAGGGAAGGAAACAGTGAAATTGAAATAATTTAACTTTAAACTCTTAAGAGCCAATCTTAGTGATTAATGAGATTTTTACAATTTTGGAAAAAAAAAAGGCTTTGGTACTATAGCCTGAAAACCTGCTGAATATTGTGTTATTTTGTCATAGGATTTCCTTTGCTAGCTCCCATCCTCAAAATAATTTATTTTTTCTTTACTAGTCAACTATAATTTAAAGTGAAAATGGAAACATTTTATATTTGCCACTTATTTTTATTTGTATCAATCTTTCTGTGAATCTTCATATCTATCAGCTGCCATTTCCATCTATCTGAAATTTTTAATTTAAATACTTTTCTAGTAGAAAGCTTTGAATTTAGTTCTCTGAATTTTGTCTAAAAACATCCACATAACTTTTGAAAGAGACTTTCAGTGGTTAGAGACTTATAAGATTTTACAAATTCATTTTTAAAATTTGAAGACGCCATTTTCTTCCAACATGATAATTTTTATTGATTATTTTGGAATTTTACATAGTGTACTCTGATCACACTCACTTCCCAATCCTCCCAGGTCTAACCCTCTACCTTTGTGACTGCAAATAAAAGAAGAAAAAAAATAAAAAAGTATATATCAAATCCAATTTGTATTGCCCATATACTCACTAGAGCATGGTGAAACTCCCAGTGCCCAGCTGCTTAAAAAATAAAAACAACAACAATAACTTGAGTTCTTCCCCACCTCCACCAAAAGCCCTCAGCTGTGAAGAGCTACACTTCAGGAACCCTAAAACAATTTTCAGATTGTTTTTCTTGGGGAGGTGGAGGTGGTGAGGAGATGTTGTCACAGAAGACTTCTGTTTCTCATTCTCAACTGTGAATCTACAGTCATTGATACTACTACAAAAGAAGTCAGCAGCAGCATGGATCATGGATTTTCACATGGTTTCTGGTGATTATATGAACCACAGGCATTCATATGCCCTTCCATTGTAATATGACCCATGGACATCAACATGGTTTCAGGTGGCAGAACAGACCATACATATATATCATGGTATTTTGCTACAGCTGGGGCTGTAGCAAAGACCAAAGACACCAACATGGCCTCCAGACACACAAGGACCATGGAGGTCTTTTAAGGATGCCGAGTGAACCATTTTTCATCTCCGTAGTTGCTCAGAACCAAAGCCATCACCCAGATATGCAGCATGATTGGAGGCACAGCCTGCATGAGCTCCAGGCTACTACACACCACCATGGCAGACCTACTCCATACCACCATGCTCTCCTGTCCACAGCAGTCTTCTCCCACAACTGTCAATGCCTTCAAGTCTCTAGTTCTGCCTCTCTTCACCAGGTACACACTGCTCCTTTCTTCCCTCTTTCTCACCTCTCCATTGCATATTTGTTTGTCCAAGTGATATTGCAAACAACAGTGTCACTCAATCTATTTCTTTTTTTCCCCCCAAACAGCTTTCCATGCAAATACTCTTTGTAACGAGTCATTGGTCTGTTTCAAGGTTTCTGGTTTCTGAAAGTACCATAATAATCAACCATTCATGAGTGTTATGTATTAAGCGGTGCTGTTTACCATGAGACAGAAGCCACAGGGCACAACAAAACCCACTATAAGAGTTTATTAAGGGAAGGGAATAGAAGGGGTTTGCATAGGCCTATGGAATGACCATTCAGGAAGAGAGAAAAGGGATAGGTAGAACCCACTTTCATACACCCCCCCATGCACATATGGGCTGTGCATATATTACATGACCACTAAATGCACCTATTACTTAGTAAGGAAGGCCCTAGGATGACTAAGCATCTTCCCTGGCTACTGGACAGAGCATGTGCATTCATGTAGCTCAGGAAATGGCTAGGAATTCTAACAACGAGACTAGTCTTGCATAGTCTGCTGTGCCAGAGTCAGGGTGATCTTGCTGCTAGGCAGAACACCCAGATGTAGGATCTGCATGCGCTCCAGGCTTCTGTACACCTCCCTGCCCTCAGTCCCTGATGCCACAAGGCTTACCAGGCACA
>CABHPP010129923.1:16400-46344 GCA_902168425.1 Peromyscus attwateri | reverse complement strand
TGTGTGTGTGTGTGTGTGTGTGTGTGTGTGTGTGTGTGTGTGTATGTAGGTATATGCACATGACTGCAGGTACCCAAGGAGTCTATTGGATCCCCTGAAGTTAGAGCTACAAACAGTTGTGAGCCATCCAAAGTGGGTACTGGGAATGGAACTCAGGTCCACTGCAAGAGCAGTAGGCACTCTTAGGCTACAAGCCATCTCTCTAGCCCTTATAATACTTCCTTATAAAATTATTCAAATAAAATATATCTACTAGCTCTTGTGGAAGTATAGAGAAACTGTTTATTTATATAAGAATGATATGTATCGGACATATAAAAACAAATCATGGGCTTTTTAAACTGTGTGATTCTAATGTTTCACAATAAATTAAAACCAAAAAAAATAAGAATATTCTTGAACTTCTATGGAAAAAAGGCTTGATATACATAATATAAATGATCACATGCATAACACTGAGTGGTTTGAACTCTTATACATAACAGAAAACTGCAAAATTCACACAAAGAAAAAAATGATCACATACATATTTATCATTGCCTACAGTCAAAAATACTTTTTGTTACCTGTCTATTATTGATATCTAATTTTGTTGGCGTAAGGAAAAGGAAAATGAAGAATTTGCTGGTACAGACAGATGCTGCCACAAAACCTACTAAATTGCATATGACAGGCAATATAAACTGCAGGTGTGCATTATGTTCATCTATTGAATTGAGACGTTAATATTTGTGCTTCCTAACCTCCAATGCTGTTGTTGCAAGTGAGAAATTGAAAGACGAGTCTAAGAGCTATTTGAAAAGCAGAAAAGGTCATCTAAAATGTGCTTTGTTAATTACTGCTCCGGCTAAGAGGAGCTCTTCGAGGAGGAAATGTAATCGTAAAAGTGGGAGTAAGATTGCACCAGAGCAACTGTACGTTCATGAATTAATGATGGCTCCACCCCTCTCTCTCTGTTTCACCTCTCTTTCCCTCTGTAGAACCTTTGCCTGTAACCAGTGTCTCCATATATGACTATAAACCTTCTCCGGAAACAGGAGTACTGTTTGAAATTCATTATCCAGAAAAATACAACGTGTTCAGCAGAGTAAACATCAGCTACTGGGAAGGGAGGGACTTCAGAACGATGCTGTACAAAGGTAAGAGGCAAGAGGAGGCTGGAGAAATGACGACTCCTAATTTTGTGCAGACTTTTCTGGATGGTCTTGCTTACTCTAAAGAGTCTTTGTAATTCACTACTTGACCTATGAGTGAACCATTAAGAAAAAGTTATAGATGCCCTTCAACCGAAGAATGGATAAACAAACTGTGGTACATATATACAATGGAATACTACTCAGCAGAGAAAAACAATGACATCATGAGGTTTGCAGGCAAATGGAGGGATCTAGAAAAAATCCTCCTGAGTGAGGTAACCCAGACTCAGAAAGACAAACATGGTATGTACCCACTCATAGGAGAATACTAGCTGTGGAACAAGGATGACTGGACAGCTACTCGCAACACCAGGGAGGCTACCTGGATAACAGGACCCCAAGAAAGACACGGGGATCGCCCAATGACAGAGAAATGGAGGAGATCTACATGAACAATCTGGACATAATGAGGGGCGAGGGGCGAGAGAAAGAGAACTTGGGGAAGCAGGAGATCCCAAATGGATCAAGAACAGAGAGGGAACATAAGGAATGTTCATGATAAATGAAGACCACATGAGAATAGGAAGAAGCAAAGTGCTGGAGAGGCCCACAGAAATCCACAAAGATGCCCCCACAATAAACTGCTGGCAATAGTCGAGAAATAGCCCGATTTGACCTACCCTGGTGATAAGATGGCCAAACACCCTAATTGTCGTGCTAGAAACCCCATCCAGTAACAGAGGGAACTAGATGCAGATATCCACGGTCAGGCCCTGGGTGGAGCTCCGGGAGTCCAATAGGCAAGAAGGAGGAGGGTTTATGTGATCAAGAGTTGTTGGGACCAGGGATGGATGGAATACAGGGACAAATGGCCAAACGAATAGAAACACATGAACTGTGAACCAATGGCTGAGGGGCCCCCAACTGGATCAGGCCCTTTGAATGGATGAGACAGTTGATTGGCTTGATCTGTTTAAGAGGCATACAGGCATTTGAACCGGGCCCTGTGCTCAGTACATGAATTGACTGTTTGAAACCTGGGTCTTAGTAGAGACCCTAGGCTCAGCCTGGGAGGAGGGAACTAGACCTGCCTGGGCTGACTCCACCAGGTCGATCTCAATCCCCGGGGGAGTCTATGCCCTTGAGGAGATGGAAATGGGGGGTGGGCCGGGGGGAGGGGGGCGGGCCGGGGGGAGGGGGGCGGGACGGGAGGAGGGAGAAAGGGGGAATTTATGGCTGATATGTAAAGTTGAATTATATTGTAAAATAAAATAAAATAAATTCAAAAAAAAAAAAAAAGAAAAAGTTATTGATTCAAGAAAATCTTGTTGTGAGAAGTCTTATCACGTCCAGTTCATTCTTTGAGAATTGCAAGTCATGCGTACAATATAAGAAATTCTCAAATTGGTTTGAATCGTAAGTTATTCTTGCCAAAGGCAGTATGTCTGCTCCAGGAAATACAGTCAAGACTGTTTAGAGACAACCACACCCACAGCAGGGCAGGACAGCTCTAGGTTTCCGTAGCACGTGGGCAGCTTTTCTCCTATTCTGTGAGAGAGGGTCCAAGATTATTCTCACAAGCAAAAGGTGGTATTTTGGGTTCCTATGTGACCACTCATCAGGTAAGCCAAGGAACATTCTACATAAGACATTTTCTTCAGGAGAAAAACCTTCCTTATACATTTCCTGTTTCTTTTGTCATAAGTGGCAAAATACTTGTTTTTCCTCCTAATAAAGAGCTGATATAAACCTAACCTCCATAATCCCTGCATACTCGGGACATTCATAGGATTAAAAAATTAATTTTAATTGTGTCAAATCGTGTGAGGAATGCTGACAGGAAAAAAGAACTTTTCAGGATTAGGAGCACAGATTCAAATTTTCATCTCTAGCCTTCCAATTCTTTTTTACTGACTATGCCAGACAGGGAAGAAAACGTTATTCTATGGATATTTAAAATCAACTGGGACTTTCTCCAAGTATGTGACATTAAGCAGCTCCTAATTTTAAAGTAACTGATCTTTCCCTTCACAGACTTCTTTAAAGGGAAAACAGTATTTAATCACTGGCTACCAGGAATATGTTACAGCAACGTCACCTTCCAGCTGGTATCTGAGGCAACTTTTAATAAAAGTACGCTTGTGGAGTACAGTGGTGTGAGCCATGAACCCAAGCAACACAGAACGGGTAAGTCTTCAGAGGAATCAAACTTCAAGAGAAAATAGCTAAATTAGATGTTGCTGGGCGTTTAATTTTAATGTTTCTAAGGGAAATTTTTCTTAATATATCTAAGAAATATTTTGTCGCAGAGCTAAGTAAGAATTTATTTTTATAACAAAAATAAAATTTGTGTCCCTATTAAAAATGTCTAAGCAAAATATTCCAGAAGAAAAATCTAAAGTAAATAAATGTAAGCTTAATTTTTATATTCTCAAATAAAAAATATAGATGGTAGTCTTAAAAGTTATAATCAACTCACCTAACTGGATCTGATAGATTTTTACTTCTTCTATACCTTGACCAATGTCCACATAGAAGAAAAGCAGATGGCAGACATCCTAGTATAGATAATTAATTACTGAAAGAAAACGTGTATGCTTAAAGCTATCAGTACTAATTTTAGTAGCATCAGTAATATGAAAAACTATTATGGAATATGAGAAGAGTTGGAGGCAAGGAGTGGGGGTGGATATGATCAAAATATACTGATTCATGCACGAAATTCTCAAACCACAAAAAAAAAAAACACAGAAGGACTTTTATGATATGAATAGATGGCTAGAGCAATGAATGTGCCTAATGTGCTCAACAATGCTGGAGAGCCCATTCTCATGGGGATGCAGATTCATCAGGACAGACCACCCAAGACCCTTTCTGTCTAGACATCTGCATCAGGATACCCATTTAATTTCATCAAGACAGGAGAATCTCAACTGAACAACTGATTCACCTTATGCTGATACTGACAATTCTATTTGTACTTTTCATATTCTGTTCTGGTAAAGACACATTGATGACTACTCTTTTTAATCTGGACATTGTCCTAATTCTAAGAAAGATGAAAAGAGGCCAATGAGACAGGTAATCTGTCCCCAGAAATGGTATCATCTGACACAAAGGGCAGTGACATAAGACAGAATGAAATCGGTGTCACAAAAGAGCTAGAAAGGTATTTAACAGTATAAAGAAGCAGGAGATGGATCTTTTCCTAAAAGTTCATGGAGAATGTATCTGAGGGGCCATTTGATGGACAGTTAGAAACTGTTGCAAGCAGAGAATGTACCAGCTGTCTTTATGATTTGCTATCTGTAGAGAAAACATGTTTCCGTAATCCATAGTTCCTGTGTGTTCGTATGCTGCATTTCAGAGATGGGAATGTATATTCTACAAGCTACAAGTAAATTTTTAAGTTATCCAGGGTCACATTGTTGTAAATGAAGGAACACTTATACAACTAAGCTTGAGAAGAAGTTCAGTTACTACATCAACATGTACAGTATCACAAGTTAATACATTTGCAGTGTGACTGGTAACATGCTAAGGAGATACAAATAAATTTGTATACTATGTACAAAATGTTAGAAGTTTATATACAACCACATTTGTCCTTCATAATATTTTCTCTGTGGCTGTCCAGAGGTGCAGCTGGTACAGGTACTTTACCCCAGCCTAGCCACCTGGGTTCAATCTCCCCGCCCCACATGGTAGAAGGGCAGATCCAACTTTTTCAAATTATCCTGCGATCTCCATATGTAGCATGTGGGTACACACACACACACACACACACACACACACACACTACAGAAAAGTTTTAAAATTTGTTTGTGTATTAGAAGTAAAGTTAAACTGTACTTGATAAGTCTGTGTTGGACTCAAGAGTAAATGAGTATTCAGTTCAGAGCTACTTGAAAATGTAAACTCTCTTCCCCAGCTCCATATCCTCCTCGAAACATCTCTGTTCACTTTGTCAACTTGAATAAGAACAACTGGGAAGAGCCAAGTGGGAGCTTCCCCGAGGACTCATTCATCAAACTGCAAAATCCAATCGGAAGGGACAGACTCTTCCACTTCCCTGAAGAAACTCCGGAGACTCCCCCCAGCAACGTGTCTTCGGGTTGGCCTGACCCGAACAGCACTGACCACGAAAGCACATCTCAGCCCTACTGGTGGGACAGCGCCTCTGCGGCCCCTGAGAACGAGGAGGACTTTGCCAGTGTGCTGCCCGTGGACTATGACAGCGACACCACACTCAGCCAGACAGAGAAGCCCACGTCGGACCCTTTCTCTGCCTTCCCCGTGCAGATGACACTGAGTTGGTTACCACCAAAACCTCCTACAGCCTTCGATGGATTCAATATCCTCATAGAGAGGGAAGGTGAGGCAGTGGGGAGTTGGAGGAGCAAATGGCACCAAAGGAAGGGACCTGAGTGTTTTTGAAACCTGAACTCAGGGAGGAAGATTGACAGATGCAGTCAAATCTAATAGTCAATTGACTATTCCATGCTGCCTGAAGTCAGAACACCAAAATACATAGATTAGATCAGAATTCTAATATTTGGGTGATTTTCAAGTTACAACCATTGCAAGTTTTACACGTTTCACATACCCTAGGCCACTAAAGGAGACCTTAGAAAATTTAGAAAAACTTTGAACTAAAACTAGGACCATCAAACATATTATAGACTATTCTTAAAAAATGTTGTTTGTTTACATGCATACTTGAGAGACATGTCATGAAAAGTCTTCTATGAAGTGACTGCTTCTTCTAGATGTGTGTACTCCTTGGCCAGCTTGAGTAAGAAGGACTGTGGCCTTTGGGTCTGGTGATCCAATTTGCCCCAACAAGTTGATAGTAAATGGAAAATATGTAGGAGATCGTATCCCCACCATAGTCAATGCACTATGCTTTGATTTCATCCGTCATTTGAAATTATATATATATATATATATATATATATATATATATATATATATATATCTCTCTCTCTCTCTCTCTCTCTCTCTCTCTCTCTCTCTCTCTCTCTCTCTGTGTGTGTGTCCTAATTTTTGAGACAGGGTCTCATATAGCCCAGACTAGTCTCAAAGTTGACGTGTAGCTGAGGATGATCCTGGGCTTCTGGCCTTCATGCCTTCACCTCCAAGTGCTATGATCACAGGTGTGTGCCACCATACCCACCAGACTCATATATTATAATTTACTATACTCTGTAAATTTATGAAAACAGAGGCATAGCATGGTGTGGGGTGTTTACCTATCAACCCCACATCTCCCCAGAGTTTTCTTGAGTGTGAGCAGCAGGAAATATTAGATAGAAGGATTTAGATTGTGGAGATAAACAGATAGAAAATACAGGATAGCCTCGAGAGGGCCTGGAACCTATTCCAACGGCCCCCGACTATCTCTGCCCCAGGGTATTTATAGAGATGCCAAGAGGTGGAGCAAAAGACCTCCCCCCCCAGCACAGCCAAGTGCAGACCATCTCAGACACCTGCACTCAGGCCCGTGGTCCTAATCATCTTTCTCTATGCAGACCTGCTGGGTAAAGCCATGAGGAACTTGAAAACGGGCTCCCACAGCATGGCTCCAGTGTTGATCACCAGGTTTTTTGAGTTGTTTATTGCTTGTTAGGGTTTAACAAGAGCTTATGTTATTTCTATTTTTCTGTCTAGCATTTAGAAGGCAAAAGTTGTCAGGTCATCAAAGTTTGGAGTTAGAATGGCAGCCTTCATTTTGCGAGGGGACATTAGAATCATGTCACCTTATTGTGGAAGCTGACTTTTATTTAATGCAATGAGACGAAGTATCTCTTCATTCTCTATTCTAGACCATAGTAATCAGCGACACTCTAATATTGCATACAGTTGGAATTGTTGGTCACTTTAGGTATTTAAGTCAAAAGTCCTCGTTTGACTGAGTTACCTATTTGTTTCCAAAGTTCCTGTAATCTTTTGTTTTTCTGTTTCTTGTAACTCAAAACACTTTTTTGCTGCCTATTTTCAAGAAAGTTCAATTAAATCATGTATTTATCTGACTATGTTGTGATTTTTTTGAAGACTGTTATTGCCAAATAATAGTAACAGCTTTAAATGAAATACTAAGCAGCAGGAGGCAGACATAGAGGCAGCTTAGAATAAATGATTACCCTTTACAGTGCCGGAGAAAATAGATGAAGGGAGAGAAACTGACATGTCTTTCAAACTAGAAGTAAGCCAGTATTTTAAAAAATCATTCGATGCTACAAGACACTTGTAAGGTATTTAGTGAATACTAGTTATTTCTTGTCTTTTACAGAAATCATACAGGGAGGACAGTGAATGCTGTCTTCCCCTCAAAGTCCATTTCTCTTGAGTACACGATTCTGTTAGGGGGGTATGTGTCGAATACCACGCATGCGAGTGATGGATTTGGACACTATATTTTATGTCTGATATTTTAAAGTATTATGAATACAATTTGAATTTGAGTTGACTTTTCTCATTTACAGTGCCTTCATCTTGGAGGTATAGTTGAATGTGGAAAAAAGAAAGAAATGCAATAATAAATTTTACAAACTCAATCAGTTTGCCTATATCCTGGGCCCTCCCAGGTGTCAATTCATGGGTATTCTAATTTTTTTTTTTTGACATTTGATCCAGAGAACTTCACTGACTATTTGACAGTGGATGAAGAAGCCCATGAATTTGTTGCAGAACTAAAGGAACCTGGGAAATATAAGCTCTCGGTGACAACCTTTAGTTCCTCAGGAGCCTGTGAGACTCGGAAAAGCCAGTCAGCGAAGTCACTCAGCTTTTATATCAGTAAGTAGCCAAGGGAAGGTCCTGCACGTACAGGGGAGCTAGAACAATGGAACTGCTGAGATTAATGATGCTTGAGTGCCAATTATTCTCCAGCCCCGGGGGTCCTGGGGATTCCTCAAGGTCAGGAGAGGCCGTTGTGCAGGAAAGGAAGTACATGTATGTTTAATGGTAGCAAATCTGCCCCAGGAGTTAACTATAGGATTTTTTTTTTTTGGCCACTGTTGTGATAATTGAACATTTATTAAACTAACCTTCCACACCAGCTATAACCATGTCTCCAAGGATGTGCACATACAGTTTGGGAAATATGACTTTTGTTTGAGGCTGTAATGAAATTTAGTATTATAGGATTATGTGGGGAAAATCTTATTAGAGTACTGAACTTGTGGAGAGCTCAGAAAATTCCAGCTGATTCGAACCTTCGTGGTCTCCACACAGCTGGCAGGAGGAGACAGAGTCCTCAAGGCCCAATACTGAGTTGAGGGGAGGCTTCTCACTGTTCTGTGAGCTTTGACAGCAGAGTAAAAACTGCATGAACCATGTAAGCGTCCGCTTCCTCTTCAGACAAACTATGGTTACTGGAAGTCCACAGGTTAAAAACTAGTTACTAGTTTATCAGATGTTAAATGTACCTTTACATGAGCAAAATCAAAGTTAGAAAGCATAGATTAAAGGTAGCTGTCCCAAAACAAGTCTGTATAACATCTGCCCTCTTCCCTAGGGGCCAAATACTACCTTACTTCAAATGAACTACAAAAGGTAGATAGGCGGAGGCAGGATATCAGCTCAGTTAGCAGCTTAAACACATTAAAAATCTTCCCACATAATGTTTACACTTAAGGAATGAAGCATGCCCCCACTGAGAGGCCTCTAGAGCCTTCAAAGGGACCAAAGGACATTGGGAATTACCGGGTGTGCATATCAGATGTAGGAAATGCTTCTGTATGAGACCACCTGAGACAGAACACCAAGATGAGTCTTCAGCCTCCCCATGAGTCTAAAACGTCTTGCTAACCAGGAGGTCACCTTGCCCAAGTGCACAGCACGGGCTGATGGCTGCCATGGAAACTCTGTGAATGGCGGCAGCCATGGCGGCCTTCCTTTTCTTAGAGCTTCAAGTAGGTTTCACAGCACAGACCAAAAACCTATAACTTAGTATGAGAGACTTATCTAGATTTTCTGTCATATATTCTTATTCTTAAAGAGATTATAAAACTCCTTGTTCTGTGTGTCTGGTGGGGGTGGGGCACACATACATACCACAATTCCCTTGCAGAATCAGAGGAGGACTCACAGGAATCGGTTCTCTCCTTCCACCATGTAGGGCCAAGGATCGAACTCAGGCCGTTAGACTTCCCCAAAAGTGCCTTTCCTTCTGAACCACCTCTCTGGCCTTCAGCTCTCTTCTTAACAAGACCCAAAGTGCCATTGTTAATATGCCAGAGTTGTTCATACATGTGATTATTTCAGAGATTTATTTTAATATTTGAATGAAAATTTTTCCTTTGCCAATGAAAGGATGATATTTTAAGTGCTTAAAATAGTCTATTTAATTGCACAGATGCCTAATACAGTGTATATGCTCCTTTGGTTTAAAAAATATACCAGACTGTAGATACAAATACTCATACTTACTGGATAGATAAATACACTCCAGCTAAATAGTGTTTTCAGACCATTCTGATGAGAGTAATAACATCAAGATTTATATACATGTCACTGCATTATGATGTATATTTGTGTAGAATTGAAGCCTTTCCCAAAGATAAGAATGTCGGTACATCCTTACATCAGTCTTCCCATGGTCTTATCAAGAGAACGTTTGTTTTCAGTGCTGGGGACTGAACTCAAAGCCTTGTGTGATGGGCGAACACTCTACCACTGTGTTGCATCCTCAGTTCCTTTTTATATTTTAATTTTAAGACAGGGTCTCACTAAGCCACTCAGGCTGGCTTTGGACTCTTGATGGAGCCCAGATGGGCCTTCATCTTGGCATCTGTCTGCCTGGCCCTGCAGAGTAGCTAGGGTTCAGAAGCTTTCTCCACTATGCCTGGCTTGGAGGAACATGTCTGTCATTCCCAATTTTTACATAAAAAATTCTGAGTCATAGAAAGCAAATCTGTGACTTTCACATGCCTCGAGACCAAGACTGGAATTGAAGGTAATCTGATGATGGCATTTTCCTGGCACTTACAGTATCACCTACCTCAGGTCAGCTGTGCTGCCAGATCCAAACCTCCACTGTTTCCATGACACTGGGCAGAGCATCTGAGTCTCTGGGATTCAATTTCCTCATTAAGTTAAGGTGGTGGATCTCTTATTTTTTACTTATATTTATCGATGCATATATTTTGTTTTTGAGAAGAGTCCCATGTAGCTAACTCAGGCTACTATCAAACCCACTATGGAGCTGAAGAGGATCTTGAATTTCTGATCTTCTTGTCTTCACCTTCCAAGTACTGGGATTACAGGTGTACACCACCACACCCAGTTTATGGGATGCTGGATATCTGTACTGGCTGGTTTTGTGTGTCAACTTGACACAAGCTAGAGTCATCAGAGAGGAGGAACCTCAGTTGAGGAAATGCCCCCATGAGATCCAGCTGCAAGACATTTTCTCAATTAGTGATCAATCATGGGATGGCCCAGACCATGGAGGGTTGTGCTATCCCCGGGCTGGTGGTCCTGGGTTATACAAGAAAGCAGGCTGATCAAGCCACATAAAGCAAACCAGTAAGCAGCTCCCCTCCATGGCCTCTGCATCAGTTTCTCCCTCCAGGATCCTGCCCTGTGTGAGTTCCTGTTCTGATTTCCTCCAATGATGAACTATGATCAGGAAATGTAAGCCAAATAAACCCTTTCCTCCCCAACTTGCTTTTTGATCATGGTGTTTTGTTGTAGCAACAGAAATCCTAAGACAGTATCAAACCCAGGGCTTTGTGAAATCTAGGCAAGCAGTCAACCAACTGAATAATACCCCTAGTCTACCAAGGTTCTCTTCTGATGCTCCACATGGTCCATTCACACACACTGTAACCGAGCTTCAGAGTCATAGACTCACTTGTAGGAAACTGCACCATTGATAATCAGAAAATAAATACCTTGGACAAAATTACAAACCAACACTTTTCACAGGTCCTTGGTGCCCCATCCTTGAGCCATATGCATGATTAAGAACACGGAGTTTTAAAACTCGTTGTGTGAGAATTTCATGCATGTATATAAAATGTTTTGATCAAATTCAACTCCAGCCACCTAAAAGCATCAGACTTTACATTTGTAAATCACGAATTTTCTTATCCTATCTGCCGTAGTTTCTTATTCAAAACTTGAGATTTATTTATTTATTTATTTATTTATTTATTTATTTATTTATTTGGTTTTTCGAGACAGGGTTTCTCTGTGTAGTTTTGTGCCTTTCCTGGAGCTCACTTGGTAGCCCAGGCTGGCCTCGAACTCACAGAGATCCGCCTGCCTCTGCCTCAAAACTTGAGATTTAAGACCAGTACTTTTCTCACTGATTTGTGATAAGAATTAACAAGTTAAAATATGTAAGTGTTTGAAATAGAGCCTGACTGTAAAGGGTTTATCTCTTTGTCTTTGCATCACTTTTACAGTATTATTTCACTCACACCGTTTACACAGAATCTACATCCATACTCTCTAATGGAGCCACCTGCTCCCTACAAGCCATTTTGTAAACAGACAGGAAGGAAGGAAGGAAGGAAGGAAGCAAAGGTGGACATGACTACTCCCGGGTGTGCTGGAGGAGATATGAGAAATATATAGCTATGAGAAAGAGCATGTTAGAGGCAACTGAAAGATGGGTGCTTCCACTGAGAGCTCCGTAATACAAACCCCTCCCCAATGCCTCAAACATCACCCAGGACTTAGGTCCTTCTGAAACCCAGCCAGCCTGTTCCCATTTCATTAATGCTGCCACAGCCCGTCTCTTGGTTTCTGTTGCTGCAACATTTCATTTGTTTCCATAAGATTATAGTAGTGGCTGATTTGGAGCTCGAAGCGATTATTTCTAGAAAGATCCCCCTAGCAGAGTAATTATAAACACTGATGAAATGCCACAGTGTCACACCCTCTGTCTGATAAAGATTTCACTGGAATATTCTCAGACGTTCCTGACGACTGAAATTGAGCTTGTTTGTATTAGTGTTGCTGCTGACACTACGATTGCTTGGGCCGCAGGGGAGGAGGTAGAATTGAGAGCTACAGCTGCCAGCAGGTGGACAGAGCAGTCAAGCTAGTGTTAGTCTTCTTCTGAGTCTCTTTGTAAGGACGGACACACACACACACACACACACACACACACACACACACACTACCACCACCACCACCAACAACAACAACAACAACAACAACACATAATGACCATTAAATCTAGAATCTTCTGTTTCAACCAGCTCAGTATACAACTCCCTTTTATTGTGATTTGCAATGTCCAGGCCCCACAGGAGAGTGGATTGAAGAGCTGACTGAGAAGCCACAGCATGTGAGTGTCCATGTCTTAAGCTCAACTACAGCCTTGATGTCGTGGACATCTTCCCAGGAGAACTACAACAGCACCATTGTGTCTGTGGTGTCGCTGACCTGCCAGAAACAGAAGGAGAGCCAGCGGCTGGAGAAGCAGTATTGTACCCAGGTAAGAAGCGCGAGGACAAACACACCACCAAGTCCCTGAAGGCCGCTTGAAACTCAACCTGGGGTGATGCAAGATGGAAACTTCCCCCAAGCCTTGCAGAGTTCTCCTCGGGCATGTGGGGAGTAACATCAGCAAGAGCCACCCCAGGAGTCAGGAAATGAGTGGGCACGGCTGGTTAGTTCACTTCTCTTCTTCCCCTTTGTCAGAGAACACATTCCCATCACTTCCATTTCCTACTCGAGAGACTTTGCTGAGTTCCTACTATGTGTCAAGAGCTTGGAGAGATGTTGGAGTCTGAGGTCGGTTTGAAGCGTCCCCGTCTTGCAGAGCAGCGCTGTCACGACCTAGTGAGAATAACTAAAAATGAGTGCAGAATGACTGCGCCTCATTTCAGAAGCCCAGACTAGCAGTTGATGATGCATCCGAGTTCACAAAAGGAGGGCCTGGCCATATCCTAATATGGATCGTGAGGCAGGAGTATCAAAAGTGGTCAAAGAAACACTTGCCTAGGGAGGAGACAGCTGAGCAGAAGCCTCTTAGAGGGGTTTGGTGTTCCGTTGCATTTTCCCACTTCTGTTGTAACTTTCAAAGTAACGTGGACTCAATAAAACACGTGTAAAAGCTAAAGTTTATAACAGTTTTCTCTTCACCAATCCCAACTAAGAGTTTTGAAGGATAAATGGGACCCAAACAGCCACAGGGAAGAGTAGGGCAGACAGAAAGGATATGCAAATTAGTGGCCTCGTGATTGGCTAGACACGGACACCTACAGCCAATCATTGGTGTGAGGGGCCCTGTGCTAGTTCCCTAAAATCTAGCTTTTGTTTTCTTCCCTAGAGGTGGCTGGGGTGACATCTATTCCGGTAGTGACCACCTGAGACGTATCCATTCCTCTTGGAAAAGTTAGGCATCTGTGAAATTTAAAGAGTGAGAAATTCTAAGTTGGTAAGATTGATTTGGGAACCATGGACTTTGGAGAACTAAAAGCTTCAGAATGCTGAGATAAGCCATTCCTAGAGGCTGAACCCACCCCTTGACTCCATCAAATTAAGGAGAAAATATGCTAAACCGATTAGCCAGCAATCACGGCTCCTTTTTCAGCTCATTAAGTTTCCTTCCCTGAACATACCCAACATAACTGACTTTACACTGGTGGGAAAACCTATCTCCTTCACAGACAGTGACCTGGGACTCAACGGTCCAAGGTACATTTCCTTCTTGTCCCTTCTAATGTAACAGATTATGAATCTTTCTCCTGGGAGCCCAAAGCAAAGGTTCTTATAGCTACTGTAAGTTATAAATAATCCAGAAAAGACCTGTCCAACTGGATCCTCACACCATTCTCTCGAAACATAACATTAAGCCCTTAAGGATTATGGATGGGCAAGGAGGCTGATGTTTACGAGTGCGAGAAGCGGCCCAGCATTCCAGGTGTCCTCTCAATTAACACAAGACTTTCTGGGGATTGCCATAGTGTTATAACCTCAGTATCCATGATCCATGGCCCCAACACACACACACACACACACACACACATCATATATGCACTTACACGTAATTTTCAGATGGGAAAACTAAATTCAAAGTGTCTCAAGAGCACTGCAGAGACAGCCCATCAGTTGAAAGCACTCACTGCCTGTGCAGTCATGAGGGCCTGAGTTCAGAACCTAGCATCCACATAATAAGCCAGGCATCAGGAAATTACCAGTAATGCCCACTCTGAGAGCTCCCACGACGTCTTCTAGCTGCCATGGGCACAGGCATGCATGGTGCCAAAAAAAAAATATGTGCACCTACTACACTCACACAGACATGGATACATGCATAAATAAATCATAAATAAGTAAATTAGTGAATACTTTCTTTTCAGTCTCAAGAGAAGCTGGGTAGATGGCGCAGTTGACAAAGCCCTTGCTGTACAAACATGAAGTCCTCTGTGCCATGTAAATCCAGACACAGAACACTGATTTACCTGTAGCTCTAAAATAAAAGTGGTCCCGAGTCAAATACAGGATAAAATTACTTATCCAAAATGCTTGGGCTCAGAAGTATTTCAGACATGGAGCTGTGGTGAGAGTTGGAATATTTGTGTATACATAATGAGCTATGTTGGGGTTCAACTGTAGTATAAACAAAACATTCATTTGTGTTTCATACATAGCCCCACACGTAATCTGAAGGCAGCTTTAAGCGATATCTTAATAGGTTTGCTCATGACATAAACATTTATGATGTGAAGTTCGCTATGCTGGCTCAAAATGTTTCAGATCTTGGATCTTTTCGGATTTTGCATTTTCAGATTGGGGTTGCTGAAGCTGTGTCTAATCATCGTCATTACAGCCCGTGAAGGATTGCTTCTCATGTTACCAGGACATTCCCTGAGACACTCTGCCACTGTCTGTCCTTTGTCCATCAGCATCCACTGATATCTGTGTGACTCTGTATGTAAAGTGGTTCCTGTGTGCAGTGCTGGAGACAACAAATTAGACCTGAGTCCTTATTTCATGAAGGGTAGAGCCTGGTCTCCCTCCTCAATAGAGTGCTTACAATGATTTCCACTTGTCCTGATCAGAAGCACATATTCTTCATATGAGCTTGCGTGGAAATGAACCCTCCTTGCAACCATTCTGGAGCTATTCATTCATAGAGATGCTGAACATGAAATCACTGCTTAATCTGTGTTCTATAAGAAATCTTAATTACCCAAAGTAAATGTGCCCTGAGCATCTTCTCAAAAGACTTAGCACACTATCACTGATGTCAGAATAGGGATATGAGTGCCACAGGAGAAAGGCATGCATATTCATTCTTATATTGGATCTGCCTTGGTCCATGAAAGCTGTTTAACTGCTTGCTCAAGTGCATAATAACGAAACAAAGGCAGATGGATGGACATATCAGCCTTTCAACTGTATGAAGGAAGAAAGGATGGGCCTGAGAGGCAGGATATGTAAGGGACCTCCTGGAAGCCACAGAGCTGCCGGTGGCAAAGCAGGGCCCACTCCCCAGGATGCTCTGTCCTCACAGGTGGTCCTGTGGACAGTTTGTGCTGCCTTGTGGGATAGGAATGGGGTAGAAAGAGCCAATTTGAGAGTCTAGAGCACCAAATACAGCATCACCTAAATGTGAGTTTCAGACTCGATCTTCACAGTTATCAGCTCTGAGCACCCAAGTGATCTTCCCCATGCAGCTCTCTCTCTATCTCTCTGTCTCTGCCCCCCCTCTTTAATTTTTATGTGTATGGGTGTTTTGCCTGCAAATGTCTCTGTGCATTACATGCATTCTTGGTGCCTACGAAGGCCAGAAGAAGTTATCAGATCCCCTGGGGCTGGAGTTACAGGTGGTTGTGAACTGCTTTGTGGGTGCTGGGAATTGAACCAAGGTCCTCTCAGAGGGACAGAAGTATATCTTTAACTATTGTAACCCCCTCATGTACTTCTTGATGTCATCGTCTGTGATATTGGGAGAAATCAGTCCTACCTCAGAGGGTTTTAAGAAGGGTAAACAGTGCTGATGTCTAAGATAGTGTCTGAAGGATACTAAAAAAGAGGAAAAGAAGGATCAACTTTTGTTGCTATCTAGGCTTAGCTGGGTGTCTTTCAGTTCAGGGGAGAGTGACGGAGTGACTCTCTGGGTTCGGAATAGAAAAGCCCACTGACTGGAATGAATGTACACTAAGGAGCTAACAAGGAAAGCGTCATAAGGGTGAAGTCGGACCATCTCAGCCTGGGGAGACCGTCATGCTCATCTCATCCTTCCCACCCCTTAACAGACTCTTGTGTTTCTTCCAACTGCTCTCCTTACTGTTTTCCCTCTTGTGCGTTTAGCTCATTAAGGACAGGCAGAGCCAGTGCCCTGGGGGAGACATATTGAATGTAGTGGAGTCATTGAGATTAAAGAGTAAGCCAGCAAGGGATAAAAAGAATTGTAGAATGGATATGAATTAAGTGGAAAGATTTGTTAACTATTATATTTGTTATTATATTAATTACACACCACGTATCATATTATATTTATTAATATATTAATTTTATATTATATTCATCAATTCAATATTGATTGGTTTGTTGGCTAGTGATTAATTAATTAGAAAAAATGGCACAGGAGTATTGTAGACAGATTTATCTTTGGCCTGCCAGCTCAAAAAAAGCAACACATAGATTTATTCTTAATTATGAAAGCTCAGCCTTAGTTAGCTTAGGCTTGTTTCTAACTAGCTCTTATAACTTAAATTAACCCATTTCTATTCATCTATGTGCTGTCATGTGGCTCATGGCTTTTACCTCCCCTCCTGCATGTTTTACTTCATCTGCATCCAGTTGGCAACCCTGCCTTTCTTCTTCCCGAGACCTCTCTGTCCCCGGAAGTCCTGCCTAACCTCTTCCTGCCCAGCTATTGGCCATTTAGCTCCAATCACAGTGACACATCTTCACACAGTGTGAAGGAACATTCCACAACAGAGAATTAAGGTGTAAATATAGGTTTACACCTCAACAGATATTTAAGGATCCAAGGGGTGGGTGGATTTATGTTTCTAATATTTTTATAAAGACAGGTAGTTTGCAGTGACATTGTCCTCCTGTCGTTTTGTAAAGCAATATGATTTTTTTTCATGTCTCTACTCCATTTAAAAGGCATCATGTCCCCGGGGTGGGTTTATGACTGCTGTGTATTTAAGTGGCTGTGACTCGAGTGTTCATGAACGGTTAGAAACAAGTGCTGCCTCAAATATTGTCAAATCAGAAGAGTGACAACATCATCCTGGAACAACCTGCACAGTTTGTGTCTTACATTGGTCTAAATATTCTAAAAAGCAACATGAGTGATTAAAGAGCCAACTGAGCATTTACAAGTGTGTCAGATGTCTAAAATGCTCTGTCATAGCAAAAATAGAACTCTCTAGCAATGTTGCTAACATCCTCCACACATGTGGTTCAACAGCACATTGTAAGAGGGTAATCTAGAACGCTGAGACTTGTGGGAAAGGAGGAGAAAGATGCCAGTCTGCTGCATTTGCTATAGTGTTGGATGAACAGCTGATCCACTGAGTAAACATTAGTTCTGTCACATAGAATGTAATTTTAATAAAACAGTATTGTTCTGTCATGCACAACATGCACTGTCTCTATTTATTTTTACTTTATTTTCAGAGACCAGAATTTCACATAGCCCATGCTGGTCTCTAACATACTATATAGTTTAAGATGGCCTTGAACTCCTTGACATGTTCCTTGACTCTACATCCCAAAGTATTAAGATTCTGCAATGTGCCACCATGCCCAGCATATGATTTTGTTCACAAGTTTGTCTCTTTAGATGAGAGTCATGCTGGGTAACTTTGACTATAAGTCTTCTGGTAAATAAATCTAGATATGGGTAAAATACTACCATAAAAGAGTGTAAATAGGCAAAGAAGGGGAAGGGACTAATTAACTAGTCCAGCATAATCCTCTCTAATTGCCACACCCATTGGGGGATAGAGTAGGCTGTACTCTAATCAAATCATGATACATCTAATACACATACCAGCTTCTGAAACACAACATTGAAATTCATGTCACGAGTACTGTTTATCCTTAAAATTTTAATGAGACTTAAAAAACACTTAAAAAACACAGCTCAAATTGCCAATGAAATCATTATCCATCAATTTAGTTCATTCCTGTAGAAGCTTTCCATTTTACATACCCCAGAAGCCAAAACAATTGATCCTAAGAGTTAATGTGTCTTATGGTCTGGTCTAAGCATCCCACAACTCTAAGATGTGTTATCACTTACATTAGAATAATGAGGAAACAAAGATGACAGTCGTAAGTGAAGTATAAGTAAAGCCTTATGTTTATACTAATAGAATTGGAATTTTATTTCAAGCAATCTGAAGAGAATTAGTTTGTCTCCCAAAGTTAAACTGTCTTGAATATTAGAAGTACTATCATCAAAGCTGGAACTAGAGAGATAACTCCGAGGGTATGGTACCTGACACAAAAGTGCAAGGACAGAGGCAGATCCTCAGAACCTTCGCAAAAAGTCAGACAGGGTAACAGAGCTCTGTAATCCCAGCTCTGGGAGGCAGAGACTGGCCAGCCAGTTTAGGCAATGGTGAGTACCAGGTTCTGTGAGAGACCTTGTCTCAAAAATAATGTACAGTGATGGAGAAAGACACCTGAAAATAGCCTCTGGCCTCCACACATACAAACATGGGTGCACAGACACACACATACACTTCATACAAATGTGCACACACGCACACAACATACACACATTCACATTAAACCCACTCACTTCTTAAACTTGAATTGAAGCGTCAACCCTGTATATGCCCACATTCATTTTTAATAAATCCACTTGTTCAGTGTATGCTCCTACTATTTCTCTCTGTATCACACCGATCACATAACCAATACAAAATAACTGAGACACACTCT
Source organism: Peromyscus attwateri (assembly GCA_902168425.1). Classification (NCBI taxonomy): domain Eukaryota; kingdom Metazoa; phylum Chordata; class Mammalia; order Rodentia; family Cricetidae; genus Peromyscus; species Peromyscus attwateri. The sequence continues at coordinate 27,328 of CABHPP010129923.1, read as the reverse complement.
CTATGACATCATTTTATAAGGTTACAATAGACTTGCAGAGTGCTCACGGCTGTACCTTGACCTGCCCCGAGCGCAGATGAGAGGTCACAGCATTGGGCTTTTCCTCCCCATCGTGAATCTGACCTTGACCATTCTCTGGCTTTGCTTCTCTATCTATTAAATCAGAAATCGGAACAGATAATCTCTTAGGTCATTTCCATCTCTATAATTAGATATTATATGCTTCTAAGTGATGAGAGACTAAAGACAATTCTGCACTGATCTTGGCATGTCATCAGCTGACACTACAATTTAGGATGTCAGGCTGCCCTCACGATATTCCTGATTTTATTATGGTTCTGGGGGGATGCGGCTCTAGTGTGTGGTTACAATCGACAGTGATGCATAGGGGGCAGCCCATGGGACGTATTAAATCCAGTCACGGAATTTGAATGTCCTGGGTCTCCTTCCGAACTCACATAAACTATAAATCATCCTAATTTTGAAATCTAACCTTCCTCAGCATGAGGAAAAGGTACTGAATTTCAAGTCAGCTCTTACACTCTAGCAACTTCGTGTGGCTTTTGTGTCACGCTCTGAAAGCCTAGCTCTACATAAATCTTATTGGGTGTTTGATTTAAGGTGAACTCAAGCAAACCTGTTATTGAGAATCTGGTTCCCGGTGCCCAGTACCAGGTTGTGATGTACCTAAGGAAAGGCCCTTTGATTGGGCCACCTTCTGATCCTGTGACATTTGCCATTGGTAAGTTGTTAGCCACAGAAATAATGATCTATCTTTACCAGACTAGTGGAGGGAAAGGTGCAGTCTTCAGGCTGAATTAATTACATGTGGGAGGGTCATGAGGATGTGCTCAATATTCCTGCATTAGACTCTAAGTTTTTCTTTTTCTTTTTTTTTTAAGCTTTTCAATATTTATGGGAGATAACTTCCAGGGAATGCCTTCCCACACATGGAGATGAAGCCCAAAGTCAGATGCTCTAGTTCTTTGTGTGCATATAACCCATGGCTACCTTCCCTTACACTTCAGCCATGGCTGGGTCAATCTTTCATAACATCTAGTACAGGATAAATACTACACAAAGTTTATTATGCTGTTTAGAAAGAGGTAACTTTTAGAAGACCTCATTTTTAGATGCAATTTTGTGGGAGATTGAGGATGTGGATCTAGTATGTGTGATTACACACATACTCAACAGTAAGGCTTGAGGGCAGTCCATAGGGCATATTAAATCCATCTATAAAGGCTACACCCATTGTTCATTGAATTAAATCAATGGATTCTGGTACCTGCTGATGTGAAGGTCTGACTACATCAAATAAGCAGAATTGTATGTTTGGAAGACATCCTTGTGTTTACTACATAGGAGAAAGAGTCGGAGGTAAACATATTTACTTTGGTTTTTCAGGATGGTGTTAAGAAAATGACAGTCCTGATTGTTCAGTTTTGAAGCCATTGTGAAGACACTAATGTCCCCTCCTCATTTGCTCTCTTTACCTTCTACCCCTTCCTCTTTTAGTTCCCACCGGGATAAAGGATTTGATGCTCTACCCCTTGGGTCCCACGGCAGTAGTGCTGAGCTGGACCCGACCTTACTTGGGAGTCTTCAGAAAGTATGTGGTTGAAATGTTTTATTTCAACCCGACCACCATGACCTCAGAGTGGACAACCTACTACGAAATAGCAGCGACTGTCTCGTTAACGGCATCCGTGGTAATCCTCCCTAGCCAGCTGGTGCACTCCCGTGTAAACGGTCAGGGCTGTGTCACAAGTGTGTTAGAGAACGTCATCTGTAAAGTAGGTCATTTTGGAAGTAAGCATAGGTAACTAGCTGTTTTCAAGGCCCTGGGTTGGTTTTTTTTTTTTTAATTGTTGTTGGTTTTTATTTAGTTTAATTTAGTTTTGTTTTGTGTTATTGTTTTTGAGATAGTCTCACATAGCCAAAGAAGTTTAATTTAGTTTTGTTCTGTGTTATTGTTTCTGAGACAGCCTCACATACCCAAAGAAATTTAATTTAGTTTTGTCCTGTGTTATTATTTCTGAGACAGCCTCACATATTCAAGGATGACCATGAACTTCCTTGAAAGTCCTGGGATGGTGTGCAGGCAAGCACTCAGGCCACTCTTGCTTTTTATTTGGTTGCTAGTCCATGGCTTTACTTTTCTCTTAGGTTTAGATTCTGTCTTTGTCTTTGGAGAGAGAGAGAGGAAGAGAGAGAGGGAGACACACACACACACACACACACACACACACACACACACACACACACGGGGAGGGGAATTATGCAACTACCTTTCACCCCTGCTGGTATTTTTCTCTTAAGGAATTTTTTCAAATCAGAGCAGAACCACCCCACACTAACTTTCCTATCAACACAAGAGGTTTCCCTCTGCTCTTCAGCAGTTGACTGACACTGTCAGTCTCTAGCTGTGACTCCTCTTGGCATGTACAGATTGTTAAATACCTATATTGCTAACCCTATGGAAACAGCTTTCAAAGCTTAGGTAATAATTGCTCTTTCTGAGACCAGATTCATTTTGCAAAGTGTAGGCTACCTACACACGGCACATGAAGCATACAATTGCTGCTTGTCATCACACTAGAATAGCATTCCGTTATCCTGGAAGCAGGGAAATAAATGTGTGCAGACACTTATAAATAAGTGGAACTTCATTGTGCAGTATAACCTTGGAAATGGTGAAGTAATACCCATATTTATCTGTCTCTGAATCATCTTTTTAAATTATATATCTCTCAATTCATTTCATTTATGGCTCATTTCACTTCAAAAATAATTCTAAAGACGTAGAAAAAGAAAACAAAAAAGTTGTTTGTTAATGTTTATCGTGACCCAAGGAATGTAAATCAACTCCATAAATACTGTTTTCCTCCTAGTCATTTGTCTCCTGATTTTCCCCCATCCTTATCCAGAGAATAGCAAATCTATTGCCAGCGTGGTACTACAACTTCCGGGTAACCATGGTGACATGGGGAGATCCAGAACTGAGCTGTTGTGACAGTTCCACCATCAGCTTCATAACAGGTGAGTACTGGAGGAAAGGGTCTCATGACAGAATGCCATCTTGAGCAGGTACCAAAGGATCACATGACCAGAAAGGACCAGTCAGTCATCACTGACTTGGCATCTTCGTGAAAGAGACATCCTTGATTCTGGTCTTTCATGATTTAGTTGATCAGCATTAAAACTGAAAGTATGATTTTAAAATGCACAGTTCCTGCCTTTGACTTTTATTCATTTGCAGTCACTGCCCTTGACATGGGCTCTCCAGCCAGAATCGATCAGAACAGAGCTGGCGGCTGCAAACGGAGCTTTCAGCTTCCCCTGCCCACTTGATTGATGTTACACATTAGGTCATCACATCTGTGAGAGTGCTTCATCTCCTTGTTCTTACTCCATTTCTGCACTCGCCAACTGATGGCACTAGAGTCCGCTGCAGGCGTCTGAAGAGGCATTCACATCACTGGGGCTTTGCCTCTGGTCACTGTGAACAGGAGCAAGCTAACTTCTCCATGCCTCAGGTCTGTGCAAGACACAGAAGAGGATGATGTGGAACGCCTACCATTGCAAACAATGACGACTTCTCTATTGAACGAACTGCTTAGCAAAATACAATGGCACAAAGTTTAGGTGCTTAAATTAAGTCAGTCTTAGTCCCTCCAAAGCCTTAAATTGTGTAGTTACATCAACAATTGTAGAAAACAATGAAAATGGAAAATTCACTTAAGGAAGCACTAACCTTGGGGCTGGAGAAGTGGCCCAGTGGTTAAGAACACTTGCTGATCTTCCAGAGAAACTGAGTTCAGGTCTCTATACCCAAGCCAGGTGGCTAACAACCACCTGGAACTCCAGCTCTATAGACTAGATGCCCTCTTCTGACCTCCATGGATACCTGCACTCATATGCACATAACCTTACACAGATACATACATACACAGAATCAAAAATAAAGTAAATCTTAAAAATAAAAGAAGCACTAGACCCTTGTTGTTTGGACTAACATTGTTCAAGAACTTTCTTTGGACGAGAGCTCTATTGCACAAACAGTGGAGGCGATGAGTTGTGGCATGCCACTATCCAGTGCACTTTCTGTCCATATGCCAACAGCCATATTGGAAGGGGTGAGTGAGACAATCCTGGCAGAGGAAGCAGTACCAGTCACTAGGTACACTCTCTGGTCAGCTCTCAAACTATAGTCAAGTCTCAAACTATAAGTCAAGAGCTTGCTGCTCTTGCTGGGAACCTGGGTTTAGTTCCCATCGTCCCAGTCAGGTGGCTCATAATCACCCATAGCTATAGTGCCGAGGGATCTGGCTCCCTCTTCTGGTCTCTTTTGGCACTGCACTCATGCACAACCTCCCTCCCCATGTTCAAACACACACACACACACACACACACACACACACACACACACACACACACCCCATTAAAAATAAGAACAAAATCTTTTAGATAAATAAAATTAGGACATGCCTGGGTTTGAGCAAAGTTTACAACAGTTTAGATGGGATATGTCAAGTTCAAATACACAATCTGTCTCCATGAGCTATCTGCCTTGGTGACCAATTTATTATCTCCAACAATAGGATCTTTGAAAATTTACTTTTTCCTGATGAATAGTTTAGTCGAGCTGACGTTAAGTCTATAGTTTTATCACAACTGAAAAATGGGTTTAGTAAGCACAGTGTAAGAATTAAACTATATCATAAAAATCATTAAAATACATTAGCAGGGCTGAGGAGGTAGCTCAGAGGGTGAAGTGTTTGCTGAACACAGACAAAGATCTGAGTTCAGACCCATAGGACCTAAGCTGGATGTGTCTGTGACCCCAGCATTGAAGAGCCTGGTAGATCTCAGGGCTCCCTGGCCAGCCAGTCTGGCTGAAATGGTGAGCTCCAGGAGCAGAAGGATTCTACCACTGAAAAAAAAAGGGGGGGGGTTGGAGAACAATACAACAAGATATCCCTTTCTACCTCTGGCCCCCGCATGCATATGCATGAGCAAGCCCACCTACACACACACACACACACACACACACACACACACACACATACACACACACACACACACACACACACACACACACACACGCACGCACGCACCCACCCACACGCACCCCTCACAAACACCACAGTTCTACAAAAATTTAAATTATACACACACACATTTGTATACACACATATACATATATGTGTATATTTATATAATAAACCAGTTGAAATTCTAGCCCTTTAGTTCTTTGCCTGATTCATTTCCCATTTCAGACAAGAATCTTGTTTTTTTTTAATGAGATTCTCATGCACTACTTTTCTTTGTTTTGAATTTTAATCCAAATTATCAGATTGTATGGTGTAAACGGAAACTAGCAAACTGGGCCAAGAGGTGCAGGTCAGTAATCCCAGCTACTTGGGGAACTGGGACAAGAGGATCACACGTTCAAGGCCAGCCTGGCCTACAGGGTGAAGTCAAAGCCAGACTGATCCGGTGTTAGAGCCCTTGCCAGGTTGCAGGAAGCTCTGAGTTCAGTGGTTCAGTTCTCAGTACTCCCCTTGCCAAAAGAAATAAAAACAGAGTATTTAAATTAAAAATGACTTATTCAGACCTCAATCTACCATCTGGGTTAGGCAACTTGTCTGAAGGCCAAATTTATAGTAATTATGTTACTATACCAAATAACAATTAATGAGCAGCTAGTGACATCTTGTGGCCTTTGGCAATATGCGAAATTTTAAAGCAACAAGTACCAAACCTGAAGGCACAGCCTTGTGAGGAGGAGCAGGTACATACTCCTAGGTTGATTGTTTTGAGTATTTCTTGCCCTCACCAAAATCAGAATATAAGGAAAAAACCTTTGAACAAGCAATTTACAGGTATCTATAGATGATGAAGTGTGTTGGAATATTTTAAGAGGCTATCAAGAAGTCATAGGCATATCTCTGCATTAGATTATTATGGAATATGAGGCGGGCATTTTTGTCTTAACATTACTATGACAGAATATCCCAAGACAACCAACTTATAAGAAGGAAAAGTTCTTTTAACTCATGGTTTCTAGAGTTTTAGTATATAATGAGGCAGAACACCACGGCATGAAGCAATCTGGAGCAGTAAAGCTACTCACCTCACAGCATCTGGAAAGAAAAGCCGACAAAGCAAGAGGAAGAGACCTGGCACAAAGCATATACTTCCAGGTCAAATCCCCAGTCACCTCCTTCCTCTCACTAGACCCCGGCCCCAAGGTTTCCAACACCTCTCCAAAGAAGGAGAGCATCGCTGATAGTCAGGGATTGTGCTGTTAGACACACGGGAAAGGGAGAGCATTGGGGATAGTTAGGGATTGTGTTCTTAGACACACGGGAGGGGGAGAGCATTGGGGATAGTTAGGGATTGTGTTCTTAGACACTGGAAGGGGAGAGCATTGAGGATAGTTAGGGATTGTGTTCTTAGACACAGGAAGGGGAGAGCATTGGGGATAGTTAGGGATTGTGTTCTTAGACACACAGGATTTGGAGAACATTGCTGATAGTTAGGGATTATGTTGTTGGACACACAGGAAGGAGAGAGCATTGCTGATAGGGATTGTGTTAAACATACAGGAAGTGGCTGCTCACACTTCACAAGAAACAGATGGGTGGTTGGTGCAGGCATGCATGTAAACATGTGCTCCATGTAGATATTATGCAGATGTTGTAAATCACACAGATGCTATAAGTCCTTCAGTAACTAATAGGTTTTGAAATTGTCTACTGAGAATCCATGTCACCTATTAGTGTCCTGTTAAAGGAAATGATTCTTATGATTTCTAGAAATTTTACCTTGAAGATTTTGGTTGATCTTATGCCATGTCTTGGGGCGAAGTGCTTGCTTTCCAGCCAATTTGCACATGCATTTTAAATTTAATTGTATATTTGTTCCTTAAAACTTCAGAATTTTAGGACACTTTAAAAGATAATTAAAATATGCTCTCAGAGCTTATATGATATGAAGTTTAAATAAACTTTCTTCCTTGGCAAAAATTACATTTTAAATTAAATTACATTTTAATTTTAAAGTGTTAGAATATGAATAAAGAAATAACCTTTATGCTAGACTTAAGCTTTGGGGCATGATTTTAAAAATCTATTCTTTCTTTACTGCTTATGTCTGCATTTACTTAGAGCCCACTTTCTGAAAAGCACAATGTAGTTGGTTTTTTTCACTCTTCACTCTTGGGGGGCCCACCACCTAACTCCCACATAAACACATGGGAACTTATTCTTACTTATGAATGTGCGGCCTTAGCTTGGCTTGTTTCTGCCAGTTTTTTCTTAAATTATCCCGTCTACCTTTTGCCTCTGGGCTTTTACCATTCTCTATTCTATATACCTTTCTTTCCTTCTTACTCCATGGCTTGCTGTAGCTGGCTGGCTGGCCCCTGGCATCCTCTTCTCCTCCTTTTCTTGTTCCTCCTTCTTCTCTCTTCTATTTATTCTCTCTGCCTGGCAGCCCTGCCTATTTCTCTCTCCTGCCTAGCTATTGGCTGTTCAGCTCTTTGTTAGACCAATCAGGTGTTTTAGGCAGACAAAGTAACACAGCTTCACAGGGTTAAACAAATGCAACATAAAAGAATGCAACACATCTTGCATCATGAAACAAATGCTCCACAGCATAAACGAATGTAATACATCTTAAACTAATATTGTACAACATCACAGGGCTTGATTTTGCTAATGAAGTCACCATATTACGTTAGGGAAGTGACAGTTGTCTGCCCTTGCATCGTGGTTGTCTTCTGCTTCTTCCCATCTCTCCTGATGTTCTTTAGTCTCCTAAGCACCTTGAATGCACCACAATGAAAGATTTAGTGTTACAGACCCCAAATTTTCCAAGATTGTTGCGATAATTACCTTCGCAGTGTCGTTTATTACTGAGTGATGTACCCAATATGCCCAAGCAATCAAACATCTCAGGCATTTTGAAACTGTAATTTAGAGAGCAGACTTTGATACTCTCTGGCTAGGATAGATCCAGCTGTACTGTGTCTGGGATGTGTAAAGTTGGTCTAATATAGCAAGTGCCCAACCTGGACCACTGACCTCCATTTTTGTTTCTGAGATCTAGTCATGTGATGTGAAGTTAAATTTTCTAAGTCAGCTTCATTTGGGATCTCGGGCTTTGTTGGGAAGTACCTTGGTCCTTAGCCTCTTGTTCTGAGTTATACCTCTTTCCTTCCTTGCAGCCCCCGTGGCTCCAGACATCACCTCTGTGGAGTACTTCAACAGCCTGCTGTACATCAGTTGGACCTATGGGGATGACACCACTGATCTGTCCCATTCTAGAATGCTGCATTGGATGGTCGTTGCAGAAGGGAAGAAGAAAATTAAAAAGAGTGTATGTTTCTTTGAGTCCCGACATCAGGCATCCAAACAGTTGGTTGCATGAGTGGTTGATAATCCTTAATCTTCCTTTAAATCATTGACAGGGAGCTGAAATCATTGCTGGTGCTGATCTCACTTATAATTAAAGTTGCAGTTTGAGAGCTGAGTGTAGTGGTTACTGAAGAGGTGGGGGTGTGAGAAGAAGTTTAAGGTCATCTTCAACACATAGCAAGTTTAAAGCTGTCCTAGGCTACATGTGAGACCCTGTCTCAAAAATCAGTAAACAAAGTTCTAATGGGAGCTTTTTCTTCAGAATGCTAAACATTTTCAAACAACCCCCACTAACATATGCCAATATGTTCACCACTTATCCCCAGTACCCAAATATCTGAATGCCTTTGGAATGTTGGTTTACTCCCTCCTGCTTTATTAAGCTTTTTGACCGTGTATTCATTAGGATACAGATAAACCACTGCAACCAAAACAAACAAAAAGAGAGTGGACTACATAAAGTAGGAGATGAGGGATTCCCTAGTCTTTTTCTTCTGTGCCCCATCCACTGCTATGTAGAGTGCTCATTTACACAGAGGAGGCATCACCCCCTAAACTCTTAAGTGGCCCGTGTGGCTTCCACTTGCAATCCATTGGTCAGAATTGGGCTATATGATCCCCTCTAGCTTTGCAGAAGACAGGAAGTAGAGTCAACAGGTACAGACACGACTAGGTTTCTCTGGAACTACACAGTAAATGTCTTTTCTAAAAGCTGCTGTGACTATGTGGGGGTGACACAGAGTAATGACTACTCCAAATAAGGGAAGGCATTACAAAATTGTTCAAGCTAATATGCATTGTGCACTTCAAAACAGCTTTCATTTATACAATCCAGTCAAGCAATAATCAAGTTAATTGTAGGTGGCTGTGTAAACTCACAGAGTAGGTGTGGTGGTATTGTGTTCCCCAAAATATTGTGCACCTAATAAACTTATCTGGGGTCAGAGACAGAACAGCCACAATATTAAACACAGAAGTTAGGCAGTGGTAGCACACGCCTTTAATCCTAGCATTCCAGAGGCAGAAATCCATCTGTTCAAGGATACAGCCAGGCATGGTGACACACACCTTTAATCCCAAGAAGTGAGCCTTTAATCCCAGGGAGTGATGGCAGATAGCAGAAAGGTATATAAGGTGTGAAGACCAGGAACTAGAAGCTTTTAGCTGGTTAAGGTTTCAGGCTTTGGAGCAGCAGTTCAGCTGAGATTGATTCTGGATGAGGACTCAGAAGCTTCCAGTCTGAGGAAACAGGATCAGCTGAGGAACTGGCGAGGTGAGGTGGCTGTCGCTTGTTCTGGTTCTCTGACCTTCCAGCATTTACCCCAATACCTGGCTCAGGTTTGATTTTATTAATAAGACTCTTTAAGATTCATGCTACAAGTAGGAGCTGTTTGACAGAGCCCTAGAGTTACTAGCTGTGGATTTGCTGGGGAGGGAGAGGTGCTGGCTCATTGATTCCTCACTGAAGTCACGAATCTTGATGTTCTTGCAGGTAACACGCAATGTCATGACTGCCATTCTCAGCCTGCCTCCAGGAGACATCTACAACCTCTCTGTCACAGCCTGCACTGAGAGAGGGAGCAACACCTCCATGCTCCGCCTTGTCAAGCTAGGTAAGAAGAGTGCACAGGTGAGGGTGAAGACGCTGTGTTGGGGGAAGCAGCATTATAGGCCAGGGGTGAAGATGCTGTGTTGGGGAAGCAGCATTAACATCCCTTATTCAGCATGGGCTCCTTAGCACAATGGAACCAAACTAATTCTCTCTGATAAGTACAAAGTAGACATATTAGAAGAATACAACCATGTTGGTATGAGTTTGTGTGAGTGGAGTGTAAACCGGGCTGTGACATGGACCTTTGCCCTTCTTAGCAGCGTTGGAGGAACCAAGTAGCCTTAGGACTTTAGAAATGGAAGACCTCGCTGGTTAACTAGGTCAGTGTCTTCACCCACTCCAACAGCCTTCCCTTTCATAAAAATATTATTCCTTAGTAACTTAGGTTGAGTAAAATACCTTGACTTTATTAAGTTGGTATCATTTCATAATTCTAATAAAAACAACGTGGGAGGAAAATAATTTGTAACAGGGAACTCAGAGGGAAAGACAGACTCACTGTCATTAGCCAGGAGAAGATTACATCAATTTGTTACATAATAATATAGGCTCCCTGCAGTTATGTTCAGCCACAGCTATTTGCTTGGATGGAACTGCTTGATGCCTATGCATAGCAAACATGACTAAGTTTTGGCTTAAAAAAATGAAAAGGTCAGTAGTAGTCCACACAAGGAATATAAAATATAGGAAAGGAAGTCTGGAGAAATGGCTCAGGGGTTAAGAGTGCTCATTACTCACTGAGAGGAATCTAGATCTCAGTACCCCCACCAGGCAGCTCACAAACAGCTGTAGCTCCAGCACCAAGGGACCCACCACCCCTTCTGGCCACTGTGGACACCTGCACACACACACACACACACACACACACACACACACACACACACACACAC